>WURS02075571.1:0-10321 GCA_011762765.2 Rhinocypha anisoptera | reverse complement strand
GTCAAGGGCGGAGAATCGTAAATTAGAGAAACTATGTGGGGAGGGGGTGTGGTCACACGAGGACTCAAATCCACGACTACCTCCCTCTCCGCAATGTGCACGAACGACGAGGGGGGGGGGGTTGTGAAAAAGGTGGAATCCCCCGTCGTGCGGCGAGCGAGAGAGCCGTCCATCCGGAGAAAAGTCCACGGTCTCCTATTATTTATCATTCGAGAATTTTCGAATGGTTACGTATAAGCATTAAATTTTTGTTTTAAAATTCACTGTTTCCACGGTAAAGCTAATTCATTTTGTCGGATAAAATGAGATTTGACATGGATATGAAGAATATGAAGAAAATTTTAGCTGTTTAAAGTTTAAAGGTTTAAACTTTTGACGGTCCTGAACGTCCACCGTTAGCGGTATGGCTGTTGTTCGGGTCGCCAAACTTTGGTGCCCATGTCTTTAAATTTCACGATTCCTAATACAGAGATATCATTTCGAGTGCGTATTTCAATCGATATTTATATCTAATTTTATCATAATGCACTCGTTTCAGTCACTACAAATAAAATGTCTGTGGTATCCGACACCCGAAATAAACCTAACTTTTATAAAATATTCCGCCGAAATACCTACTCTAAGACCACTTTCTTATTGTAAATTATTTTAAACTAATTCAATTTCAATAATTTAATAAAAAGAGTAAATAATGTGGCTGTAAAAGGCTTACTAGGTGATTTTCAGATGAAATCCGAGTTTTCTAACTTAAGCAAAATATATTTTATAACAGTCTATACTACTTGTGAACTAATCTCTTTTTTGCCTGTAAAATTTAGTTTTTAACATATAATAAAATATAGTCAAAACATAAAATATTTACTAATTTAAGAAATATTTCACACGAGTGAAATTGAAAAATATATGGTTTCAAGAAAAAAAACTCATGCGCACGTAAATTAAAATTTTGATTCTTATTATATTTGATGAACGCATGAGGAAGAGAGATAGCCAGTAGCCTAGACACCTCCGGCCAAATGTTACGAATTCCGCTAAGAAAATAGATGTTTCTCTAGTTTAAATTTGATTGCCCTGAACGTGGGAATCAGCCAGGGCATGTGACACTAAATAAAGAAAGAATTAACACAGCGACACAAAAATAATTGGGAAATGCTTATGCGGAATAAAACCAAGATTTATACAGATTCTAATAGCACTGTTGTATTATACGAAGTAGTTTATGGATCGGAGTTTGGTTTTCGTCGGCCCCTGAACACAATGATTCGTTGCTGCGGTAACATATTGAATGCAGTGCTTCTGAAACCTTGAACGAACTACAGTTATTATTATGCGTACCGAAAAATCATTCTTCTGTTGTACAGACTCTCTACTTACGTGAGTTTCGGGAGTCTTTCCAATCATTTAAGGAACGTGAAAGAAATCAGAAGGGTGTGAGTTTTTGTAGTGATTATCTGGATAGGGTCTGCAGTATACCAATGCATTCCATGTAAATAAAAAATATATAGCATTGAACCTAGGTGCAAAAGAATATGGCAGGACGGAAAACTTTAAATTAACTAATTCCACGATAAAATGAGGATAAAAAGCAAGACCAGCTAACGATGGATGGTATGAAATAATTTCGCAATTGCCGAAAAATCCAAAGCGATACCAAGGAAAGTGTGAACTCAACTGAAATTGACATTGAAATATTAGATGAATACGTGTCGAAGATGAGAAAAAAATTTGTTTTTATGTCAAAGATTTAAGGAAAAAAAGGAAACAGCTCCACTCCCTGGTTATTAACCAAGAAAAATTCACCTATATTATGCCACCAATAGTATAATGAAATGTATTCGAATAGGTAGTGTAAGTTACAACGTAGATTATCTGGATTCCCACAGTTTATTAATACAAAAACAAGGATTATATAACACGCAAACTGGAACTTTTCGTTCATAATTTTTTCTTCGAAAAAATAATGTTTAAGACACACTTCCATGTCTCATTTTAAAAAAACATTAGTCGTAGAAAATTACTCCTAAAGTTCCCCATAATATTTTAACTCTTAAAGTCAAAAAGCTTTGAGACGGATAACAGGCTGGATTAATCACTTTGTAACAAGTAACTATCAGGGGGTCGTTGTAGTTGGGGTCTAGTCCGCGAGAGTAAGCGTTTCATCCTGTGTCCCTTAAAGCATTATTGCACCCCATCTTTCCTTTTCAGCATTAATGATGTTTGCGTAGTGATTACCGTTAGACTTCACCTCATTCGTGGAGATGCAGTGGTACCAGTGACATGCTCAGACAGGAATATAGGGAATCATTATCAATTAACCCAAGTGCACTTCAATACTGGCTACACAGGACGGCTAAAATTAAATGTGAAAGAGTATGTGATCATAATTTTTGGTGAAGAGTAGCCAACCCTAAAGGATTACAGTATGTAGCAACCCACTATAACGTATGTAGAATCTTTAATACATCTGGGTGTTACGTTAACTATAATACAGGTTCACGGAAAAAAATCGGGAAATAGCACGGATTAATGAGTAAAATGGTAGGGTTCAAAACGTGGGAAGTGGGGAATAGTTAGAAGACTTCGGTCCCCCTCCTTCGAGTCTGCTGAAAGTATGGAACTCACATGAATTATATCTCACGAAGTTTTTAAAGGAATTAGCAGATCGTCAATCGTAGGTTAAAAATACAGTAATATTGACGCATTTTACGAATCCAAAAAAAAAATCCATTCATTGAATGATCTTTCTCGTACCTTACTTTGAATCGGGCTCTTATTTTCGCAGACTCGTATCTATCATCGAATTATTAACTTCCTAGTAACCAATCCGCTTTCTTTGACTTTAAGTTTTGTCTTTTAGTGATTAATTACTTTGTTGAAACCTTATTCTTTACATAAACCTTCTCGAATAGAGGAAATAAAAGTTTGTAGGTTTCACAGGAGAAATTTTTTAATATATCATGACCAGTTTCGTCAATTAGTTGAGATCATCAGACTTCATTATATCAAATATTTTACGAGACTGATCGTGATAAATTAAAAATGTCACCGTTTGAAATGACAGAGTTTTATTTCCTCTATTCACGATGTGGTTTCCCCAAGTTGAGCCAAAATAGACTGAATTCAGGAACCCTCTCATTGAAGAAGATCCCATTGTTTGGAAGGTCTTCCGAACCTTAATTTTTTTTTCTTTTGTATATGAAGTAATGCTGTCTCTATTGTCTACAACACAATAACTGAGTCTAATAGACTGGCACAACGCAACACAATAGAGCACAACTGACAGAAAGTTGATGCGAGTGACTATAGGGATGCTCTCTCTTACCTTATGCGATTGATTTTTCCCGGCGTGAGCGGTCAAATTAAAATTATTTTCTCAATTATTTTCGCATCTCTCTTTTTAGCGATGCTACTTGAAATAGCTTTGGGATGTCAGATTTTTTCATTGTTGTTAAAAGACTGCACCAACGTCACTGCGTGTATCGGAAGTGGAGCCCCATTCCTACCAATCATCATAGCGTTGTTTTTTTTTTAAAAATAATCATGTGTATATCGTTTAATCACAAATATTGTCCGAAGCCATTTACGAAGGTTATGGCGTGAGGAAACCAGGAATACGGCCGTGTTGACAAGGGACTGGAATTAAGCCAATCGGCGTTGCTATCCGTTTGACCCTGAGCAAACCTGAACTCTGCTCGGGAATCCTCGGGTGTTTGCGAATTGGGGCAAGGGGTTTGGAGCTTCCAACCCTCCTTTGGGAAGGAAAGGGACCCGCGATACACCTCGTAAGAAACCACAGCGATGGTTAGGGATTCCTTCCTCCGCTGCGCTGCTTTGGTCTTCCACCTTTGGAGGACCTAAGGGCCTCCACGCTTCGGCTCTCTCTTTGTTCGAGCTCCGTGCCCTCCCCTCCCTCCCCCACCCGGGCGGATTCTCTCCGAGAGCTTTCTTATGTTTCACCCCGGTTGATTGATGAGTGAACAAAAAAGCTTCGTGAGACTTACTGTTTGCCCCGTATCGGATCTCCCGTCTAATCCATATTTAGACGCCAGTTCGCCAAGGAATTGATTTATGCTCGAGTAAAAATTAAGACATTTCCGTCCCAAAACGAGAGACCGAGGAAATCTCCCCTTAACTCCATGTCAGCACTCAGTTTCAAGGAGTATTATAGAGTTCAGATGAACGTTATCATTATAAACTGAAGCATCTTTTGAATCAAGTATTGCTTTTTAAGGAAATAAATTTGTAATTAAATACGGATTTAAATCTGGTATTTATTATTGGTTAGCAACTGTCTGACCATCATAAATTAATCACGATTCTGGTTAAAATTATATTATGACATTCGTTTTTTTAATTATTACCTTCAGACGAAGTTCGTTATAAATGTCACCAGCGTTTCTTTTGTCTTGTTATCAATGATTTAGTTTGGTCTTACCTATCATTTCCTATTGTTCCTTTCTGAAATAACGCCTGTAATTCCTGTGCCAGTAATGCAAATACGTTTAACGATTTTCTTCTTGTCCACATACCATGATATCTTGTTAATATTGTATGCCATTTAATGTCTACTCTAGTCCTTCAATTCACATTAAAGCGAAACTTGAGGTATAGAAATGCTATTCAATTCATTTGAGATCACGAGTCATCCCCAATATCCCGTCTCTCTCTCTCTAATCTCCCTTCTTCGCCTTTCACCACTTTCGTTTCATGATTCTCCACAGAGGTTCACATTAAAGGATGGTATTTTTTCTTAAATTTGGAATATTTTTATTGGTAAATTATACCAAAAATGTCAAATGAAAGTCGATAAACCACTTATTTTCAGCTAGAATAAGTATACTGGCTTACAGATTGTAGAATTATTTCCAACTACTTGCTTCCTCTAAGAGCAAGCGACCGTTGAAATTTTTAACATCGGAGGTATTAAAAAAATGTGTGTAGTTACTCCAAATCGGAACCATTAAAACCAAGGGCAGCACACTATTACCAGATGAGATTACTGCAGCTTGTTCGGATCTAGTTATCTGGTGTAATTTTCTAAAGGAATTTGGCAATAACCAAGAGACCTTGTTTCAATTAATATATTTTCCATTAGATAGTATTTCATAAAAATAAACATTTTATATTTCAAACGCACAGCCTTGTTGATTTAAGGGTGTATCCGAAACATTAAACATTTCTCCTTCTATACCTGAGGCTTTTGTGAAAACCGGAAGGAAAAATATAGTTCTGTCGCTAAAGTCTATCTACTGTGTTTATATAATGTACCGTGCTACCTGTTTGTGCAGCCATTAAAAGTAGAAACCCTATTATCGTTATTAATATGCGTTTTATCTTGTTACCAACGGGAAAATAATTTTTTTAAATTGAATTTATTACAGTATTCTGTTGAAGTTAATTCGTATCGATCATTAAATAAACACCTCTTTTCAATGAACTAACTTTGTTGAACTCGGATATTATATAAAAATCACTCGCGAAGTCTTATCAAAGTGAGACAGAGAATGAGATAGAGACAGAGAGAGAGAGACAGAGTCTCTCTCCGTCTCTCTCTCTCTCTCACTCTGTCTCTCTCTCTCTCCCACTCTGTCTCTCTCTTTGTCTCTCTCTCTCACTCTGTCTCTCTCTCTGTCTCTCTCTCTCACTCTGTCTCTCTCTTTGTCTCTCTCTCTCACTCTCTCGCTGTCTCTCTCTTTGTCTCTCTCTCTGTCTCTCTCTCTGTCTCTCTTCTCTCTCCCTGTCTCTCTCTCTCCCTCACGCCGCGACGCGACGCGTGTGTCGAGATCTCTACACGCAATTGACAACCGCGTGACAAAATTTTCTCACACGTCTTCTCCGTGGACGCGGCATCTGTCGTCGGCGACGTCGTGGGTTGGCAGGAGGGTGAGGGAGGCGGCGCCTGATTAATGATCGCCCATCGGAATATTCCGAAATATATCTTTTGAATATTTCCACCTCTCCTCTCTCGCTCCAACGGCCGGCTAATTATCTGGCTAATGGGCCATTTTTTAAAAATACACGTCCATATGTTTTTTTTAAAGCGACGTCTACCGCGATGAACCAAAGAGTAATTACGCCCCACACATTCCCTTCTGTTAGTTATGAATAAGAGTAGGAGTAATTTTTTTAGTCGGTTGAAAACCTCTTCGAAACCCAAAAGCATCGTAAAACAGGCAACTTCTACGAAAAACCTTGAACGGCCGGCCCCGTATTCTAGTATAGTTTCACCAATCGAATCATATTTTTAAGGGGGTCTTAGAGAACCTAAAACTTACTCCTACTCCTACCCCTTCCATTCCCATCCTTGTATTCTTCCCGGTATGAGGAGCCATAATAGCTAAACCAAACTTCGAGTCACACAAAGAAATGGTCCCGTATGCCGCAGTAGCATGAAACATCGGAATAGAGTGTTAATATTTTTTCAATTTACTATGTTCATGTGTTTCATTTTTACCGAAAGACAAACTTCAATATGAGAGTACCCAAATAGTTTCACTTAATAGGTTTAATGCCATTAAAAGCTTTGTTGGAGTAATTTAATTGTTTTTTGTCTTTTATTGATTTAATTTCTTAGTTGATACACTGTTGTTCCAATTTGTTATTTTCACGTATTAAAGTCAAGCATTCTTTATCAGTTTCCAGCAATAACTTCGGAATTATAATGAGATTATTGAAAAGATTTTATTTAGTTTTGAAAAAGTTTAACATTTCATTTTATTGCATTGGTGCAGAATTCAAGTTCCGCTGTCATATTTACCTCACTAATCATTTTATTTGTACGCTGTAAGAAACCGTAAGTATTGCGTCCAGTTGGATGAAAGAAATCCTTTTGTTCGCTTGTACTAAATTATTCATCGTGCATGTCGAATGAAGAGGGGAAGCAATAGAACATGTTAGTTGTGATACTCAGTAGGGAATTAGTAAGCATCTCTCTTCGTATCTTACTACATTTTCACAACTTTTTTCCAGGTAGATTGAATACCTTGGATTTGTGATTAATAGAAAATACGGGATATAGATTATTATATCATTTTTCATTTTACTATAATTTAAATGTGTTACTTAAAAAATATTAAACTTTAAAATACGCTAGAAGTTGACTATACGAGATAGAAAGTTTGGAACATCCAATGTTCCCACAAATAAATGAACACTTTTTGTGAATAGAAAGAATTTTTCTTTCAATGAAACACCAAAAAAAATCAAGTGTTGATATTTTTTACTCACTGTATTTTTAAGGACACTCAATTCCTTTTCAACTTAAGTTGATGTCGAGGGCATATAATTCCCAATGGCGTCGCAATCATTTTTTTTAAACCTTCATCACCACTTTGGTATGAAAATCCCGGAGAGGTTTTTTCAGTTCACGGATTTCGTGCGTCATCTAATACTTAGTAGATCCGGAATAAATCCGTGTGAAATTTTAAATAATCTTGAAATTATATTAGTTATTTAGGAGAATTTTTCTTTCTGCAACACTGTTATCAAACCACCCAGGCGTGGGAGTCCCGGGTCCATGACTCCATAAGTCCTATCGACAGTTTCAACGAGGAGCGAGTTTTTTATCTGTATATCACATCTTCCTAGGGAATCGCAGAAGGAACTGGTCCGCTGTCCTCGTCTGTGAATTTTCACGTGCCGCTGGACTACTAAATTATTGATATTAAACTAAGTAAAATAACCAAGAATGTGCCGTCGTAAAAAATCACTATCATATAGTATTCTCATACATAACAAGGTTTAATTAATTTGTTTAATATTTTAACTCTTTTGTAAACGCCATGTACACCATGATACTTTACAGCTGGAACGCTCACACAAGCCACTGTTTGCTCATCAGGACCAAAACGTTAAGTCAATTAAATAGAAAGACAAAAGAGGATTACTAATTGTCTTTATCATTTATTATGATATATTTATGTATACTATAATTAATAGCTAGATTCTGACTATGTTATGTGTGTGTACAAATTTATATATATTGTTATGCATGACTGTGTCACACAAATTTAATTTAACTGAAATTACTAAAATATATTTCATTGTAAAAATGGTTTCGTTTGCACACTTGATGACAAATAATTCTTGTACTACATTGCCCTCTTTATTTATTCGTGTTGATTTTATACCATTTTGTATTATATGCAAAATTAATTTTAAAAACTTGACTATTACACTAAATTAACCTATAAATACTAGTAGAAGTAAGTTAGCTAACTAGCTATTAATTTAGCTCTATCCTCACCTAATAAAACGATGTTGGTGTTTGGTTTGCACGTGATAGAAATGCACATAATAGTGGAAGTAGTGGAAGTTGTTAATATCCGTCGCAGAAGAGGATCGGACTTTACTTTTGCACGGGATTTTTTTCGGGCACGACTCTTTTCTCATTACTCGCCGTCATCTGATACGTTGGAATGTCGTAACATGATTCGTTAAAAGCGCGCATTATCTATTTTTTAAATCTATTTAAAAAGGGTATGTTCATGATTCTGTCATGTTCGCGTATGAATGTTTACTGTTTGAGCGCCCACGTTCCATGGCAACCGATTCATTTACAAAGTTTATCCTAAATCTTTAGTCTCACATTTTGTCCACTCTTAAGTCTCCCTTGTCAAAATGTATTCATTTTGCCAATTACTAGGTTCCTTTTACGGTTATTTTATTTTAAAGGGTAACGAGTAATCGTCAATGCTGATAAATTTTGGAGAATATACTTCAATTATTCCATTAGCTATTACTTTCCGTGTGATTTGACCCATCGAAGTATCACTTACTTTCTTCCCACGAAGTCAGCAAGAAGGGATAGCCGCACTCACAGTTCGTATACAAAAGAAAAGTGTGACCGGACGAAGCAGATTAGTCATTTGTTTTCAACATCGTGGGACTGGAAATGGCCTTTCTCACTCGTGACCAACGAAACTCTAAAGGGGGTAGAAAATAGACGGCAGGACAAATGGCTTCCGAACAGAATAAATTCTGGTCAGAGGAACCCTCGAAACGGAGAGAGGACGGGCAGGCCGTTTACTTATTTTTTTAAATTTTATCGTCTTTCACAAGGCGCGCGCCCTCAGGGGACGAACCACGTCTTCCATGACTCGAATAAAGCATCCGCCGTGTTTTTCGGCTCTCAATGGCGTCGGCGGATTGCAGTGCCACCACCAACCACATTCATGCGGCGGCAGACCAAAAGAAATTCACACCACGTGAAGCACTCCCCCCCCCCTTCCCAAAAGTCATGCACTCCGCCAATACAAAAACAGTGCCGTCCGCCAGGGGGTGGGCAACACATTTCCAAGATCGGACAATATCAGAAGTCCAGTGGATACTCTATCGGAGACCACCTCAATTCCGAACCCCAACACACGGCAGCCCTTTCTCCACATTTTTCCTTCCCTCCGGGAAATGTTTGGACGTTCACATTCTCATAGTCAGCCTTCTCCCCATAATTATGGATTACATCGTTTTATAAATCGGATGGCAGAGTGAAATTTTTGTAAAATTACACTTTTAATTATTGATGAGTTTTTTTGGACTGGCATGGATTCCTTTTTCTTCCTCCCTTCCTTGTACCGTTTAGAATGAGTAGTCGGAGAAGGGGAGTGGGCGTTTCCCATTTTGGGTGTTCCACTCACCACCAGTCACACCGTCTACGAATAGATTTTCTTCTTTATTCTTTCCCCTTATATTGTTCCAATCCAGTGTACCTTGGTCATTCTATACCTCCACATCAGGTGTTTTGGCTTTCCTCTTTCTCTCTCTCTCTCTCTCTCCCTTCATCCCCCACCCCCGTTCAAATTTGATATATGAGTTATCATCTTCCTGCCAATAATATTTTCCTCGTTCTTCTGCATTCAACGCGTCCCAACCACCGCTCATCCCGCCCCCTATCGTTTGAGACTTGATAGGATACGTCCTGGAAGTGGAGGTCGATCGGTGACATCACGAAACACGAATCGGAACAGTGATCTTTTTATGCATCCCAGGTTAGTATCACATCGCTTGGCCGTGGGGATCGTTGGGAAAACAAGTGTTCAGGATTAATTACCGCTGCAAGAGTCTGAATCCCCACCCCACCCGCTGCTGCCCCCTATCGGCCGACCGACCAACGAGTCTCACTTCATTGGAAATTGCACTCTCGAATTTCGTCGGCGAAAGGAAGAGAGATTGGGGGAATAATTAAACTCCGCTTCCCGCCCTCCCCTTCTCCCTTCCCCTCTCTTCCCTACACTATACCCTGCACCCCCCCCCCCATCACCCCCCCCCACTCGTGGTCCGCAGCTAATTTTGGTCGTTTCTCTAATTAGGGCGGGGTCGGCCA
>WURS02075560.1:0-10321 GCA_011762765.2 Rhinocypha anisoptera | reverse complement strand
GGGGGAGAGGGGTGGGGTGTGGAGGGAGGGGGGTGGGGGGGGGGGGGGGGGGGGAGGGGAGGGGGGGGGGGGGGGGGGGGGGGGCGGGGCGCGCGAGGTAGCTAGTGTTTATTACTTAAAGAGGGAAGCGGAGGATATGTGGGAGAGGAGGAGAAGAGGTTGGGAGATAGATAGATTTCGGGGTGAGATTATCTTCTATATAACTTTAGAGTCCCATCTTCCACCTAACCAGACATCACAGTTTTAAATACACACAACAGTTGGCATGAAATAAAATAAAAAAGAGATACAAATACATGCATCCATAAAGAGAATAAGTTTGTAATTCCCACGATTTTTTAAGTGGCACGACGCGTTTCACTACTCTGTTGCATATTCATGCGCTATAGAGTACTGAAACTCGTCGTGCGACGAAAAAACAGTTGAAATTACAAAGTTATGTATACCCAATACATATATACATAAGTTCAACGAAGTTACGCCTGATGTGATTATGCTTATAAATACATACATGCTGGCTGGTACTAGTTTACACCAAATTGTAGAGAATATGCACAACATATCTGATGTAATACATATAAACATATTTTGGCATGATTATTATGGGTAATAATGATAGCCGGTTGGGTTAGCCGGCTAACCCAAAGATCGGGGGTTCGCATCCCGCCCAGGACGTGGATGTTGCATTTATCTCGAACTAATTTTCCTGCGTGGTTGGAATCGGCAAGGGTATGCGGCCGTAAGGATATGTGGCCAAACCGATTAACAAAGCGACAGCGGATATCGTAAGTGGGAAAAACTTAAGAAAAATTGTAGATTATAATGACAGAAAGATAGTTCATTTGTGGGGAAAACAATCGAGGATTTGGTGTTTGTCTTTAGTGAAGAAAAAACCCACTGCAGGAAAACGCTCACACAAGAAAGGGGGGCGTGAAAAACCTACGAAACCAACCAATAGTGCAGCTGAAGATCAAACTAGGAGAGTGTAATATACACGAATTGAAAAAAAGAAAAAGCTTCGCGAATAAAATAATGATAATAATAAAACAGAGACAAGAAGGCAATGAGGTTTGATGCTTTCCCGGCGTATTACTTGAGTAAATTCTTCTCGAGTCTTCCACCAGGTGAGTGTGCCCATTGCAGCCAACGTTTCGATTCCCGACTCGGTCATCGCCTTCAGGGCTTCAGAATGTGAAGTGTTTGAGAATGGAAAGGATTCACGGTTTCATTCTGAAGCCCTGAAGACGATTACCGAGTACGGAATCGAAACGTTGACTGCGATGGACACACTCACCCGGTGGAAAAACCCGAGAAGAATTTACTCAAGAATGCAATTAGATATACATGTATCCTCGTTATACGCAAGTGTTTGAAAATGTCTGTCCTGCGAAAGAGAGCCTCAGGAAAGGAAAACTTCGAGTGATATAAAAACAAAAAAGAGGACAGGGGTTTCCGAACTGTGTTCTGACTACTATTGAAGGAAATCAAGTTATGAGATCATAGACTAATTTTTTCCGTAAGTAAATACTATTTCTTGTGGTACGTCGTTGAAGGAGTACCATACAAGTGCATTCCTTAACTCAGGACCCCAATTTCATTGGGTAAAAAAATACAATTACGATGCAGTCACATTGTATTCCATAATAAACCATATTAGTTTCAATACTTAATTTTAATACATTTCCACAAATTTAACAGAGCACGACCGGTTTCGACGATAATCGTTATCGTGTATGCCTTTAACTTTTCAACTCAAGGAGTTTTCAGTTTGAGTATTTATAGACTACTTTTTACACTCGTTTGTATTAAAAACACCTTTCAAAAAGCTAGTGATAATCGTCTTCGAATGATGACGATTATCGCTCGCTTTTTAGGGTCGGTCGTGCTGTTTCATTTTGTGTAAATATACCAAGTATCGAAAATAACATTGTTGAATGCCATTGGAATATATTATTACTGGTTTTTATTAATTAAGATAGTCATAATACTAGTGAATCGCCAGGAAATTGACTTGCATTTCAGAGAGTTATTTCTAGAGGGATTGAGGTCACTTTTGTAAGCTAATTTGAATGCAAAGGAATCTAAAAAGAGGTTTACTCCTGTTCAAACAGCCATTCAACACATTCATTTTTATACACAAACACTTTCCACAGTATACGTGAATAAAATAATACTGATTACAGCCACCTATTAGTATTGGAAGATGTGTTTTTTTCAAAGATTTAAAAGTGTGCAATGGGAAATGGTCGTCAATATTATAGAGAGTAATGGTCATCACTTCAACTAATAAATATAAGTGTTAACAACAATGATTCCAAATTAAAGAGAGCAGAGAGATAATTTGTCTACGATAACATTCTAATAACTTACACGAATAAGCGACTAACCGGATCGATCAGACTAAACATCCAAGGATGATTCACCTAAAAGCCTGTGAAGAAAACAACTCTGAAAAGCCAACGAAAATAGAACCAGAAAAAATTCAACTAGTTTAGACGCACAAATCATCCCCATTTCTTATACGTCAATAACAAATACACTATGACTGCCATCATCAAAGTTAGTAACACGCAGAATGTGCGTCGAAAAGGAGCCGAGTGAACCAAGACTGTTTACCTAGCTCTCCAAATTTCTCCACTGCGTTACCACGTTTTAACCTAGTCTTGAATATCGGTGATCAGCCAAAAAAAAAGAACCCTGCGTATCTGGGTTTTTTCCCCGGGTAGAAATGGAGTTTCCCTGTTTGGCTAAGTGCGACGGCCTCGATGGTGGTGTAATTGAGATGGAGAGGAGAAGAACTCGACATTAAGGTGACAGCGAAGCTAGCACTGCAGAGAACGTGTACACGCAGCGACGATGACGGATGGTCGAAGAGGACGCAGAATCACAGAGCACAAAATGGGTGCCGTATGAGGGCACAGTTTGAAAAAGGTTTGGGTAAGTTAAAATGGGACACATTAGGGTACTGAATGGGTCGCTGAAAAGTGCAGAATGTAACGGTAACAACATGAAAAAGTGGGTTAATATGCCAAAACATTTTGGGGAAGAGAAAATTCATCGACAGCCGCAAGCTGTATAGGTGGTACTGAAAATAGCCAATACCAGGATGGAAAAGAGGGAAAATGACTACCTACGTCGAGATCAGTTCTACTCCAGGAAAGCAAATTATACACGCTACACAAACGCGGTAATGACACCGCTGACAGGACAGGATTATCGCTAGGAGCTTGTGGAGTGAATTACACGAGAGCTTTCGACAGAGTGGGCAAAGATTATGAGTTTATTAAAGAATATGGGCGTGGACTGGAGGGCGAGAACGACTTTTTTAATAAAGGCTATAATGCGTCAAATACCATATGTAAAGGCAGTGTTAGTCTGGGAGTGAGACAGGGCATTCCCGTTACTGCTCCTGCTATTTGATTCATATGTAGAGGTCATGGTAAGAGATAAGAGTAGGGCTGAAAGAGGAAATGAAAGTCGTAGAGCAGCTATTTAGTTCAGCCAGATTTTCGGATGACCGAGCAGTCAGGTGAAGGACTGGCGGTTGTCACTTAGTGCACTTAAGGCACAGTGCAAGTTGAAGGTTTGTGAAATAAATGGAAATATAAAATAATGATTTGGGAAATATTTTACATGAAAAATAAATTATTTGGTGTTTCAAGAAGTTAGTTCTCACATTAGGAGAACACAAATTACAGCTCGTAACATATTATTTCTAGTTAAGTCTCCGCGGATTACCCACCGGGTCAAGGTTTCAGCAGCTGACGTCGATAACCGACTCTGCATTGTCCTCAGGAGGACGATTGACGAGTCGGCCCTCGAAACGTCGGCTGCTGAAACCCTGACTCGGTGGTAAACCCGTGAAAACTTCGCTAGAATTGTGCACCGGGAAAACTCCAAATTTTAAAACATAACACCTGACTAGTTACTTGGATCGTATTTAGAAAAAAGTGAACGTAAGAGTAAGGACATCTTACAATGACTAGTGAAGGTTCTAATATGGAAAGTAGCATTATCGTATATGAGGTTGATAAACAGTATAAGAAAAATACAAGAGGAAGGATGCCTGAGAGAGTGTCAGAAAGTAAAATTTTGGGAAAGTGAGGCAGAGGTACTAAAAAAGCGTTACACGGAATGAATGAAGTGAAATAACGCGGAAATTAAAACGGAGTATTATTAATTTTACATTAAACTTAATATGACTGCTCAGAATTAACAAGTCCTTGAAAGCCTCCAATATCTACTAGAAGTTATTGATGCTCTTCACCAGAAACCAGGGTGTTACTAGTAGAACCAGTCACTAAAATATAACTGAACTTTGGATCATATAAGTGGGTCTCTCTCTGTATTATTCGCAGACAATGCGGATGATATTAGTTACAATTTAACCATTAGTAATTATAATATTGATTAAATATGAAATACCTTAGAACATTTACAGACCGTGAATATGCTAAGAAATGTCTCCAACTTTTAAAGGAAAATTTAAAATTAGTTATCCAAGTATATAAAGTGCTTTTTAAGGATTTCTAAATGATAAAAATCTTTAATGTATAAGTTAATAGGACGCGATGAACTATTTTAATAAAAGGGTTAGAGGCTAGGATATTTCCAGACTGTAGTGGGAAAGACAGAATTTCCTACTATTTGAAAATATAGGTGAAATATATTTTCCCCAAAAATGTGGCGAAAAGACTCGTCATGAATTATAAAATATATCAAGTTTTCAAAATAGGATTCCAAGATTATAATCAATTAAAAAAACAAGAGTCCATTACAGAGGAGGATACTCAGCGCCTAAAAACTCCCGATCAAGGTATTGAACTAGTTACAAGCCGGGTCTATTCTGGTTTTGCAATTAAGATAAGGGTGAAGCGAGCCCCTAAAGATTACGAATTTAAATTGCACGTCGCGACGTGCAGTTCAGAGTCGACCTTAATGTTGGTAGGTATTAAAACATTTAGATTTTCCCTTAATGATTGATTAACATAATTAATATAGGAACATTTTCAATAGAAAGCACTGACACTTGCACTGTAATAATTGTGACCCAGCATTCGGGAATTATGAAAACTGACTTGATTAAAGGCCTTCATTGAGGCCCAATGCCTCCAGAGATTACCTCAAATAAGGAGCTGGCGATTTAAAATAAGTGTAAAAACGGCGTTAGGCGTTTTCATTAACTTTATAGCACAGGTGAACAGCCTTGAGGAAGGTCAGCGCTGCTGCGAGAGAAACAATTCATCACCCAAGGACACTATGTCCTGGAAGCATGAATGCACAGCGCCTCGGTAGTACGTCCGCTTTGCGCAACTAATTTACGGAGGCAAGCATGGGAAGTATTTATCATCCCAATTGCCCCCGTTTACTCGTGGCCACCATCGTGAGGCGCGGTAAAACTGCGAATTCAAAATTCCGAAGACGGCACGGAGCAAGGAGACTCGTGGCAAAACTTCTGTATTATGCTACCAAAGGTATTTTGTAAGAGAGAGAAGTATTCTTTAACCGCCGTGCAAGCATAGTATTCAATGAATTGAAATTTCTCCGAGGTTTTGACTCACACGGTCGTGAGCCAACCTCCCTAAGTACTCATTGTCAGCAAACGATAACGGCAGACGACTTTGTCTTCCTCGAGCGCACTCACATCGAAAGCGAAACCAACGGAAGTGTATATACCGAGGTAATTTCGATGAACTCTTTGAAAGGCACTAGTAAAAGGAACACGGACACCAACAGGACACATTCTGAGAACACAAAAATAGAAGTAAACATGTGGGGGGAAGATATGTAGTGAAAGGAATTACGAGAATTAGGAGAAAATATACTTGGAAAGCATGAGCAACTACCATAAAAGAATGAAAGTGAGGTCAGGACAGCTTGGAGAGCTACTACAATTTAATCCTGGTAATAATGACCAATGATTAATGAGTTCTTCATAACGAGACCATTGTTATAGGTCCGGCAACGGGTTTGAGAAAATTCGCATAGAAAGGAAGACCATTGCAGAAGAAATTAAAACCAAGGACCGTTTGATCGACTGCGCCGAGAAAGATCTATGTAAAACAGCCCAAGAAATCAACAACCAATATTATGAAAACTACCACCTTTGACAACTTTTTCTTAGTGGTTTTGGAATAATTATAGATAGAAATGTATATTTAACTCATAGAGAAAGCAGTCTCTCTATTATAATTGCCAATTTACAAGATAGTGTCCATGGCTCAATTTAAGTTTAACAATGAAACTACGAACATGAACTTAGTGTAATAAATCAAACACAAGGGACTTACCTCTCCGCGATCCTGATGACCATGTGTCAAAGTTTCATAATAAGTCATAAAAAGCATAGCTCGCATTAGTCGAGTCGGAATACGGCCAATCTGTTAAAAAAATCTTCTCCTGAGGGTCAAAAAAAGATAGTACGAGTTATGGAAAGGGTATGCAAGATATAGCATTCCTTTTCTCTCTTCAAAAATCTTTACATCATACCTTTAAGAGATGTTGGTTTTCAAAGTTCTATAAAAATGTTTTTAATAGAAGTGATGAAAGGAGTTACCTAAAAATAATTATTTAGTACGTGTGAGTAGTTAAATAGAAATACCTAGACCTAGAAATGGAAACATTCGCCAATAACATTTATATCAACCATGGAAGAATATATTTATAAAATCCAAGGGACATTTTATCAAAATAGTAAAAGCTTGGGCAATGTGGGGCATGGATATATAGAATTTTTGTTTAGCAAGTAGTTATGGCAAAATATTGTGTTTCAAAAAACGAGCAGTTGAACTCAAGAGCATTTGAGGCTTGAGGGTGATGTATGTTTTAGTTGATTATTGCTTTCTTTAGCTACAAAGTAGTATTTTTGTTTACGGCAAACACCAATGATTCAAACTACCCTAGAGTAGTGTACTGTCCAACACTGAATAATCAAACTTAAAAGGTTTATGAAGCGGTAACCAACTTGGAAATTGCAATTTCTGTTAACGTTTGTACAAAACCACGAGGAATAAATTTATTATCTATTATTATGTTATCAAAAAAAGTCCTTGCTTTGCAAACTTAGGTGATCTGTACATGGCTCTAAGTTTATTAATCTTATAACTAGAATATGACATTCATCAATAGGTAAGAGCAGTGTGCATGAATTTTGTGGATTCCTAATGAGATTTCATGTTATCTCTATGCTGCTGACAGTGCAAGAGATCTGTGGTTGCCTTGGAAGCCACACGGAGAAACTTCACAGGTTTTTTTAACCTTCATGAGTTGTTCACTAGGCCCGTTCCCATCAATCTAAACCGATTTTTCGTTATATCATTCTGCCTTAGAAACAAATATCTATTCGGGTGGACGTTTGGCTTCGATTTCCCAGGAGGATATGTTGCCCAAAAAATCGCCCTGGGAGGACCTGGAGTCATCATCCGAACCTCCCCATGACACAACACTTTTCAATCCGTCATTTTCGATAGCCATCAATCTTTCTCGATGATAAAAATGTGCAAGTAAAAACCTTTTTGTTTTCATTGTTTGATTACACTTTTAAGATGGCTTTCAGTAAAAAAAACGGGGAGATCAATCCAATATAAATTTAAAGTAATATTGTGACGTATGACTTGTAAGATATTTTTATATTTGACCAAACGCTTGGCAAAAAGTGACGAAATATGTCAGCGAAATACGAATCGTCTTACATAATTGTGGTCTGAAACCATTGGGCTGATCACTAATATACACGTTTCAAATATACGGTAAAAAAAATAAAGTGTTTGGCTTCATACCGAGGGCAAACGGGCAAATGTTCTGGGGAGCTTTACGGAGGAGGATGATATAGGAAGGAAAAACTTTGTCAGTCACGAAGGGCCGAGGTTTCCAGCGTGAACCGTAAGCGGCTTGCCACATTCAGTCACACCATCGCATAGTTTCGGGAAGGGAGCCGACGGAACGCGGGAAATTGTGGTGACGCGTGAAGAACAAGCACAGCTGCTCCTCCGCCCACAAGGTCGCATTGAAAAAGCTGAGAGCCCGAACATCGAGCAACGAGCAGCTCAGTAAACGCAGCGAGTAATTCAACGTAATCTAACTACAAATATCAGTAACCATTGGTGTCGAGAAAAATGTATATTTGTTATTAAGGGACACTACTCGGCATTACTCAATAACTATTGGCCAGTAATCGCCTCTTAAAGATAGGAGAACATATTATCTAGTCCCATTCCTGAATAGGTTGTTTAAATTCCACGAAGCGGAACATCTGCTGCAAATGTTCCCTGGTAGGGCAACGACATCGAACATAAAAACCAGAATTTCCACCAACTATCTGTGTGTCACACATGATCTCCCTTCCAAAGGTCATCCACCACGGTGACAGGAGTGCACACATGGAATAACGTACCTACTGAGTTAAATCACAAAAAACTTTTTAACACATATTACTCGTATTTAACCCGTTAACCCTTAGAAAATATTTTGAAATGTTGCTAAGATGTTCCAATGATGAATTTGACGGTACACGTTTTCGTATTTCACAATTTTGTATTTTTTATTTCTTTATTTAAATGTATATTATTTTTTGTTCGTAGTGGACAGGATATCCAGAACAGTAAATTATCCTAATTCTAATTATTTGTTTCCAGAAGAGGCACCGAGATTAAAATCACTAGTGCCTAACCAAGAAAAAGGAAGAGGACTCAAATTTTGTTTTACCATGTAACTACCCTACCTAACCACCAAGAGATTAATGACCTATGATGTCGATGCACTCCAAATATACATATATTAGCGATTGATGATATATCCATGATGATGCATATATAGGATGATTCATCACGAAACGCATTTGGAATTTTTATATATTTCTTTTGGAAAAAGCATTCTCCGATGACATCATAGAATTGTCATTATTTCATTCCGCAAGCACAATTTGCCAAATGTGTACAAATAAGCAAACCAATCGCAGAGTTCCTTTGCGGGATTGGTACCGTCATAAAGTCCGATTTATGTTAGGGTTTAAGGAACTGAAACCTCGTTTTCTGATACACTACCGTTCACATCTTTCACCTGCAAACGCTTCATAGCTACTATTTTTCTCCCGAAACAAATAGTCATGTTCTTGAAAATCTTTCTGCCCATATATTTCTTTGTTAGTCACGTTCTGAATAACCGGACCCGAACACCCGGAATGACTGTGTCATCAAGTAAATTAATTATTTAGCATATTTAGGAATTTTTAAAAATATTTAAAAAATAATAAAACTCATACGGAAACTATTCTCCAGGTACCTGAGACTCAAGTGCAGACATTAGCCGTGGTGACCTGCCAAATTTATTCAATGTTTTGTACCTTATGACGTATCCCTTCATTCCGACACATGAGTGAATGGACAAATATTAACGCTATAATATTAGGTACATCTGTAAATACTTTTAAAATCAATTAAAAATTTTAATCAAATACACACATTTGATTGAAATGCCAAATGTTTTTAGAAGGGTAGAATGCCGTATTAAGTGGTTTTAAATACTCGGCGGAAAAATATCTTTAATTTTTCATAAATACA
Organism: Rhinocypha anisoptera; assembly: GCA_011762765.2. Lineage (NCBI taxonomy): Eukaryota > Metazoa > Arthropoda > Insecta > Odonata > Chlorocyphidae > Rhinocypha > Rhinocypha anisoptera. The sequence continues at coordinate 764 of WURS02075560.1, read as the reverse complement.
TACTGATATCTAAGCGCTGACCAACCTAATTAACGGCAATCCACCATTACTGGCCACAACTACAGCAGAAAACACCTTCTCATGTGCGAGTGAGGTATATACGCCGAAGTGTTCCCATGAAATCTCCTATCCGACAGAGGGAAGGCATTATAACTATTGCCCCCTCTAAAACAACAAATCTACATGGAAGAGGGAATGGAAAGGTCGGCTCCGCATTAATTAATTACCGACAAGGCCACAATCCGATCCCAAAAGTCCCGGCCGCGATCCGCTAACGAACGGGGAAGCGAATAAAAATTTCCCAAAGGCCCTATTCAAATTAGACCGCTCGAAGGGAATTCCTCGAGATGGCGGGAGAGATTAAAAGAAAAATATAAATAAAAAGAGGGAGAAAGGGTAGAGGGAATATGCGTCGGATGAGAAGGGATCGATTAATTTTACTAGCATTACCATTATTATTCATTTCTTAGGGGTGTAAGGGGAGGGGGCGAAACGGCAGAGCCTACGCATACTGGGCGCGGAAAATCTGGTGTTCCCCGGAGAGAAAGAGATGGAGAGAGAGGGAGAGATGGAGAGGGAGGTAGAGATGCAGAAAGAGGGAGAGAGAGAGAGAGAGAAGGGGGGAGAGAGAGAGAAGGGGAGTAAGATGGTGAAAGTGAGGAAGAGAGAGGGAGAGAGAAAGAGGGGGAGAGAGACGGAAAGAGAGAGAGGGAGAGAGAGAGAGGGAGAGGAGAAGGAGAGGGAGAGAGAGAAGAAAAGGAGGG
>WURS02075549.1:0-10321 GCA_011762765.2 Rhinocypha anisoptera | reverse complement strand
ACTGACCACCACGAAAGCTCGATGTGTAACGGATCCGGTCAGCACCTGAAAAAAGAGTTTCCCACGGACACTTTTGCATTCCCTCCTTATTTGGATTCGCCCTCGACGGGGAATCGTTGCGCCACCGGTGTAGACACATGCACATACACTGTTATCAAATCATCACATCAGGGCACGGTGCAGGTACACACTGGTACCTGAGAGGTAGTAAAAGGTAAACAAAGAAGCACAGACGGAAAAGGAAACATTCAAAGCAGTATGTGATTAGTATTTCGTGTTTCATAACCCGTGTAATCAGCGTCAGAATGGTAACTGTTACCTCTCCAATACTGTGTGTACTATGTATCTACTATATTTATTTATGTATTCATTTATTTACATGAGTAATGTATGCCCGTAATGTATATAATATGCAATATTGGTGGAACCTTTAAACATATAGAAGTTCCACCAATTGATTGTTTAGTCCTTATTTGTAAAACGAGAATAAAAATGGAATAAAATTTTCTTTGGGGAAACAGTTCGTAATACCATCACAGCAATGAATAAAATGCTTATGTTTACCCATCATAAAAATTTTAGGCTGATAAGTTTATATGGGTGTTTCAACATTCATTTATTTTCATTTTTAGTCCGTTTGTTTAGCAGTTTAGTCACGAAACTTTTAGAGTACGTAATTGCTCAACAGAATTCCAGGAAGACATTAGGGTCGTCTTCATTAAATATCCGGGATTTATGATTTTTTTTCAGGAATGTAAATAGTTTTTTTAAATTTTATACCTCTTTGAAAGATATTTAGAATATTTTTATGTGAAAGTGTTTTTACATAACTCGGGAGCGACCACACTGCTAGGAGTTATTGTCATAGTTCGATAACTCTCAGTCACTCAATTTTTTTAAGGAAATTTAAGGAATTAAAAAAAAACCTTTAAAGGAAGAATTGTTTATTATTAATCTCTTTTCAAAGTCACAGGCAGGATGATCTAAAATGCCCTTAAAGTAAAATGTAAATGATGGATAGGATAAATGAAACTTTGCAATTCCACAAATAACACTTTATTACGACCGGTTTCGTTCACTTGGTGACATCGTCAGGTCCTTAACTTCGCCTCAGGGCCTTAACCTCGCAAACTTAAATACTTAGAAAGAGAAAGACACAAGCGCTAAAGGCTATTCTACGCGGAGTTTAGATCAGGCAGGGTCGAATCTAACGAGTGCAGATTTGACGATTAAAGTTTATTATAATTATTTCATGTTTTCACTGTCATATTAGAGAAACTTTATAACAATTTTCTGTTAATTCGAATTTATCTAATTGGCTCTTGAGATTTGCATAAGTTCGACTGTAATAAGCTATCTAGAGATAGTGACTTAACGACTGAATTATATTACAAAAATTAATTAAATTAACGCATTTCAATCTTTAGGACTAAATTGACAGAGAGAGTAAAACAGCAGTCAATTAAAAGTAACCGATAATTTAAAGAGCGTCATCAAGGGAGGAAACAACCGGGGGACTTTAATAAGGCCCCTTCGAAGGGGGCATAAGTGTGCACTTTTGTTTTCGTATATGGCTTAACTCTCGTCTAATAATTCAGTTTTCTACGAAGAGGGCTGCAGCAGCAGCAGCTGCTTGGTTTGACGTCAGACAGAGGACGGCTTCGCTGTGTATACACGTGTTAGAAAGTGTGGCTGAAAATGTGGCTGAAAATGTTTGAAATATTTGAAAAGCCTCTTTTCAAAAATTGTACTGTATTGCGCTCCATACATTTGTAAAGAGAAAAATAAGATCTAAATTTTTAAATTATAATATTATGTTTATGTTAGCTCTAGCTTATGCTGCTGTTTTTCATATGTATGACAACATCGAACTGTGCGATGTTTAGTAGAAATCCTGACGTAAGGTTTTTCAGCGCTTGTGGATACCTCCTGATGTCTGACTCAAGTTACGATTTAGGTTGGCGTCGCCTTTTTCCAGCGAGGGCGCCTGTAGTACATTCTAAAAGCTCGAAGGTTGTATTTACTAACATGGCCACATTAAGGTCCGTCGCCTCAATGCTAAAAAGCTCGGAAAACGCTTCAGAGTTTTGTTTTCACTAGCGCTATCTGGCACTGTCTCGTAAAACATTTGTACCGTAGTAAGCTGGCGCATTTAATAGTATGGTAAATGGCAGTGCAACGCATTACATTTCTTACTTATCGGATATGTATTTTTAGATAACTACAAGGTTTGTATAAAAAGTATCGGAAAAATAGATGTATATGAGGTATTGCTACAATTCTTCAAAATACATCCCTTGAGCGTCGACACACTCTCCAGCGCTTTTCCACGACTCGAAGGCTCCCTGGTAGCCGTATTCCGGAAGGCCCTTAAGGGTAGGCCTGAAAGCTTTTTTGACGTTACCATGGTGGTGTCCTTTGAGGGAGAATTTCACTTGTGCGAATAAGAAATAGTGATTAGGTGATTTAGGCTACGTTGATTACATTGTCCAAAAAGACAGTCTTCTTCAACGTGTTGCAGGTCCTCTCAAGGAGACACTCGACTCTGCTTTTGGTTGTCCGTCAAGACCTTCGGGACGAGTTCAGTGCAGATCTTTCGCATCGCCAAATTTTCAGTGATAATGGTGTGCAATGTCATCTTATCAATGCCAATACGATCTGCGAGCATGCGAACGCTTAACCAACGTTCTGATTCAGCACTTAACGCACACGTTGTCGTCGGTTCTTGACATCGACGTCCGCTCAGCGCGGGTCACATCCTCCCCATTCTCTTGGCCATCTTTGAAGAGCTTATGCCATTGAAAAACTGGAGTTTCCAACGTCTCCGTACCCGATTTCCGGAGTCCAACAGAAAATTTGATGGCGTACCGCTCTAATCGTTCGCCGCATTTTGCGCTTGCTCCCAGTCACTCGACCGGGGTCCACTAAAAACACGTTCTAGCCCAAAGAACGCTCGAAGACAGTGAGAGCGAGCTGAGACGTACAGTCGCGTCAGGAAAAAATCGTTCACGATGCATTTTATACGAACTTTCTATACCCTTTACGCGAAGCAGAAAAATTTAGAAGCAGACGATACGGAGTCATCTTACGCTGTTCCGGGTCTTCGGGCTTTCGCTCATTACAGGGGTTATATGGTGTCGTTCGGAACGAGTGTGGTGCCAGTTCAAAACTACACGATTAGAGGTTACTCGGCGAAACTAGTGTTGCGCATTGCTCTCTTGGACGGAGCTAGGAATATAACCCCAGGCAGAGGCTCCACTCAGCTGCATTCATTGGCCTGAACGTCGAAGTGTTACGTCGCGCGTCACCGCACCCCTCCGAGAGACACCACGGTGAAGTGTGAGCCTACTTTTCCGACCAAGGTTCCACCACGGGTACAATAACCGCAAAGAAACGCGAGCCAATCCGCATCCTAACAATTTCGAAGCTTTTTTAATTTCCTTGATTAAGGCATCTGTATAATCAATAATTACTTATATCGTTCAAAAAAGAACAACAACATGGTTTCATCAGCTAAAAATCTCGGAAATTCAGAATTTTTGGAGTAAATAACAATTCCTTATAAGGAATTTCGTAATTAGGTACATAATTTAGTCATCTGTGTAAGCATAAATTACTCATACCTTTCTTAAACTGAAATTCCATCCCATCAACTTAAAAGTGCAGAGCATAGGACTTCAGAGAAGTTTAAAAATAGGTAACTATTCCTTATTAGAGGCAGAAGCAATAAATAATTTAGTGTCTTAATATCTTTTCTATTGTAAGTATACTCTCATTATAAGATTGTCTTCTGATGGTTCTTCCAAGCACTTCTTCATTAGTTCTTCCTTGTTTGTTATCAAATAAAGGAAGCACAACATGTCGAGACTGTGCTCAACCTCGTTCATTCTATGCTTGCTGCTGTCGAAGCTCTTTTCTAGTGTTACCTGCTCGCCTCTTCATAACATTGTAGCTCCTAGCTAACATTCTCCATCACCTTTTTCTCTTATGCCATCTTTGGTCTACCTCAAGGTTTCTTCCCTTCTTGGGTCCCTTCCAATATGATTTTGTGTCTTTTAAAAAATGGTCAAATGTTAGAGAGAACCTAATTATCATAATTTTGACATAATGAACAAAAATTATTATTATTATCCTCATAGTTATGTCTTACCGCCTAAATATTTCACCTTTGTAGCTCATCTGCTGACTATTTCAGTTACAATTATTCCACCTTTGTTTCTTCCGTTCTTATTTCCTAAATAGTAAAGAATACAATCTTCACCTTCCACCTCTGCACTTCCTCCTCTTCTCACCTTTCAGACTCCAATTATATCTATCTTCTTCGGCTTCCTCTCTCTCCTGAGACTTTCTGGTTTCCTTAGGCTAGGTAGGATTCTTAAATTCCACATTCCAATTTTCATTGAATCCTTCACAAAATTTTTCCCCTGAATATCCAACTTGGAAACTAATTTACTGATAGTAATAATGTTTTAAGTTTTTGATCTCCATATGTTTCTTTTGCCAATTACTAAAAGATTACCATTGATAAAGATCTTTCAGGTTCTAGATTGAAATTTTAGTTAGCAGCATCAGATTGGTGTATGGCTGTATATGTTGAATATGCTCTTTGGCCTAATGCCAGGTGAAGTTTAAGAAATCATCCATGCTGGATGCACCCTTTACTGTTTAATCCCTATTATCAGTTAAATCACTTTCATAGGTGTCCTACCAGTTAGAGATGTTTCTGATAGACATTTTTAATAACTGCACTGAGTGACACAAGACGGGATAAATTACACAGGTCATACTCTTAGTTGAGATATTTCAACATGTCTAACTGCATTGAGTTTTTGGCATCCTATAGTTTCTGATCTGCCTCCCTTCATACCATCTAAAATTCGTATTCTTTTCCTCCCCATTGCACTGTCTGCATTGTATTTCTCCCAACAACTATCTATCCTACACTGCCATCCCAACACCTCTTTGTCTTCATTCCCACACCCACATCTCAAGGGTCTCAACTTACATTCATACTCTTTATTTGAAGGCTTTTGCTGAGACATTCAATGCAGTGCTCTGCATTTAAAGTTTTTAATCACATAAAAGTTCCTATTTACGGATTCAGTGGGATACAACTATAAAACACTGGTTAACTAAAAAGAAAAAACTTTTAATGTAGGGAAAATATCTTAAAACTTCAAACCTGATCCTTTCAGTAATTTAATATTTTTCAAATGGTCTTGTCAATTATGCTTTTCATGTGGTGACTTACATGCTTAAATGTACACTTACATCTTTTCAAAGGTTATTCCACATATTCATAATCCTTTTTGTTTTATGGTTGTTATTTTTTATTTATTCATTTTAAATTCATTTCTGCAATATGTATTCATTTTACTCCAGATGAGCCTATTAATGCAGTGATGTCTTTTTACATATTATCACATTTTTGTTAACTCGCTTCGGTGTCTGTCTGTTTGTCCATTTGTGTCTAAGTTGGGAATCAATTTTAAACTAACTTCCCTAAGAGCTAGACACTTGGAACTTTAAATATAACTCAGAACTGGATGACAATGCAATCATATGCAATGATATATATGAACACACATGCATATGTAAAGATATATACATATTTCTGTGTGAAGTGGAAGGCAATGGCTGAGGGGCCCTGAGTACTAAAGACACTAAATTCCACGATTTAGGCAGCCATCTCGATGTCTCTGTTGTAGTGTGCGGGATTGCTGTCGTGGGTTCAAGTCTTGCAGGGGTTACTTCTTTTCATGGTAGCCAAGCATGAATTTTTCAGGGCTGTTGAGGGATAATTGAAAGATTTGGAAAAAGTTGAATATATTTTAATTTTCAATACCTCCTCGGCATCGATGGGAGAAAATTGCATTCCCACAATGGAGATTTTCCTTTAGGAGTAAAATTATATAAATAAAAAATATTTAGAAACCACGTTTTTAAAACGAACTAAAAAGTTTGAAATAATTAATAAAATTTTAAAAATTAAAAATCACATTTTTTAAACAGACTAAAAAGTATGAAATAATTTCACTTATCCTTGTACAGATTTAAAACCCATACAGATTCATAACCCCATACAGATTGTCCTGAAAATTTGTGATTGTGAATTTTAACATTTTTGAAAATAGATTAAAATTTAAAATGAAAAACATGGGGTGAAGGAAATTGATAATAGTAGAGAGTGTTGGGGGTTGCTGTCATTGAGAAAACAATTGCAACAGTTCATTGACTTAGGTGAACTATTCATGCAACAATTAACTTTAGTATGCACCCCATGTTTTTTGCTTTAAATTTTATTTTTACTATCAAAACTATTAAATTTCACAATCACAAAATTTGTAGGACAATCTATATGGGGTTATAAATCTGTATGATGATAAGAGAAATTATTACATTCTTTTTAGTATGTTTTAAAAATTTGATTTATTTTTTAAAATTTATGTAATTGTTTTCAACTGAAAATTACTCTTCGGTGTTTCAAAATGGAAATTCGCAAGAGATCTTAATGTGTTGCTTACATATTTGATTATTTTTTGGAAAATGGACTGTGCTTTTTACGTTCTGTGTTTTGGGTACTGATTTGTTTATTAATTGAATCCACTAAGAAGTTATCAGTAACTCTTCTCATATATTAATCGTACATGAGTTTTAAGGTTTGAAATTGAATTTTTATTAAGGCCATTTATGAACTATGATGGAAACAGGTAAACTGAAACAATATGTTAAATTATCCAATGCATTTGTATGTTTTGACCTAGTCCTAACTATTGGGTCTGTATCTATTTTTTAAAGTCCTAATGAGTTATTTACTTCCTTTCAGTTGCCATTAGGTGCTGATGTTCTGAAAGATGCCTCAGATGAAGCTACAACATCTTGTGAATTTATGGAAGAAACAGATCAAATTATTGATAAGATGCCAGTTCCTAATATTTCTGGGCAAGTGTTGTGCTCTTCCTTAGAGAATTCCTGTGAAACTGTATCTGAACAGAGTTCTTTCTTAGAGAGGACATTACCTGGTGAACTAAGTGTTAACACAGAATTGTCCAAGTGTAGCGGCATGGAAATGTTATGTGATACTGTTGTGAAGGATGATGTGAAAGTACCCATTTTATCAGACAATAGTGAAGTTATAAATTCTAATATTCTAGTAAAGACAATATCAATGAATGAGGTCACTTTGTGCAAAGACAAATCATCTGTAGAAAACGTGTGTGAAAATGATGATAAAATGGACTCATCTGTAGACAATCAGCACACTTCATTGAATGAAGTAGGATATAACTGCCCAATGACCATTTATGATCAAGTTGAAATAGTTGTTAGTCATGCTTCAGAGTCTGAAAAGCCTTCAGAAATGGATATAAGCACCAAAAACAGTTCAAGTGCACCCGTAGACATTAGAAGCTGTGAAATCTTTCCCAAAAATGATAAAGTCGTTAAGGTCAGTGAGCATGTATCTGCATCCTGTAAGGCAAAAAGTACTTCAGTGAAAGTAGAAATTCAAAAAAATTGCCTGAAAGCTTACGAGAAAGAAAGTTCATCTCTTGCAAAAATTGCTTGTAAAATGTCAGTTGTACAAGCTGGTCGTTCTTCTGGTAAGGGTCTCTCCCAAGAGAAGTCCTTCCCAATGGAGCAGGATGGAAAGGCTGAAGAGCAATTTATTGAAAGTCCTGGCACACCCCTTATGGATGAATACCCTTATTCTCCTTCAGTTATGGTGGATGTCAAAACAGAATCAGGTAGCAGTGAACTCATGTCAAGTAAACCGAAGGTGATAGTGAGTGTGTGCAAGCCATCAAAAACAGAAGATATGCTCAAGAAAGATATTCCATCAGTAGCACATACACCTCATGTTGAAACATCTGCTTCATTAGAAAAATTGCCAATGCACTTAGAGAGTTGTAGACTGTGGAAGAATCAAGGAATCCCAAGTAAAGATTTGTCAAAAGAATCATGTGACTGTGCTAAGCATGTTGAAGATGACTGGTTAAGTAAACAAGAAGTATCATTGGGAATGAGTGACAATAAGCATTTGGTGGGGAAAGCTATTAGTTCAAATGAAAAGCTCATGGGCATGAATGGAAAAATCTTAGTGGAGGACCCAAAAGGTACTATTAATAAGGATATATCAATGCCTGAAGATGCTCTTATAGAAGAGAGACAAATGATTAAGGTGCATGTGTCAAATGAAAATAAAAGTGATGAAATTGTGAAGGAAGAAAATGATCCTGAACATCAGACAATGACTTCACCTAAGGACTCCACAAATCTTTTAGATAAGAAGGCCCTTTGTTACTCAGTTAAGTCTTCATGTGCACTTTCCACAGTGTCTAATGTTATTATATCAGATATGCCTCTTGATGCTGAGGTAACTGAATCCCCAAAAGATGCCTTGTCTTCAGAAAATAATCCTAATGCTTCAGTTGTGAATAAAAACTTGAAAAAACTCCCTGTTTCTGAAAACTGCATAAGAAAGAAGTCAGTATGGTTATCTGATTCTGACGGACCAGTATTGTTAATACCAACGCAAGGGACAGTGTCAAATGGGAAGTTAGATTTCTCAAAACAGTCTCTTGGTAAAGGACCAATTGACAGTAAATCTCCACCTACAGAGACTTCCAGTAGTATTCCACCTGTCAAAGATGTTACTGAAGACAGAAATTTGTTATGTTTTGATGCAGAGAAGCTTGTGTCAGTGGAAGCTTGTGATCATGTAGTCGTGAAAAGTGAATTAATAATGGAAGGAAATGAGGTGACCCATGTAGGGGTAGCAGATGAAAAATTGGTAGCGGTGAAACAGCACAAGTCTGAGGTGCTTGGGAATGATACAATTTTGGCCAAGGTTGATTCATCAAATAATTTAGCTGGAAGTGATGCTGGTGTGAGAAGAAATAGTGTACTCTGTAATTCCGTTTCTGATAAGGCAAAACATGAATGCCTAATGAGTGGGAAAAAGAATGTGGATTCCAGTGAAGCCAGACGTGAAAGTCATTCATCATCTGGATATAAATCAAAAGATAAGAAAAGTGGAGTAGATCGAAAGGAGTCCTCTGACAGAAAAGAAAGATGTAGAAGCTCATCAACATCAGAGAAGAAGTACTTCTGTTCAAAATGCTATGCACGCTCTAAAATAAAGCGGGCTAGTATAGGTGTGCAGTGTCGTAGAGATAAAAATTTGGACAAATATGTTTCATTTTCAGCAAATACCATGGGTTCAAAAAGTTGTTCACAGATTAAGCATTTATCTTTGCCAAAACCTTTAACATACTCATCTGCTGGTCTGGAACATTTGAAGTATGGCCGTTTCATTCATATTGAAACGTATCCTAATGGGGGTGCTAGTGTTGTACACATGTATCAAGATGAAATTGATGTTTTGAACAAGGAGCAGTTGGCAGAATTAGCAGAAGAGTACTTCAAGGTGAGTGTTTCATGAATTTCATAATAACCTTGATATTAATCATCAAAAATCTTATTTTTGGGTGGTAATAACATTTGAAGAAAGGGATATGGTAGTCATGGGTAGATAATTTATTACAAGTTAACCACAAGGGATTTAAGGTAAATAATTATTTAAAGTTGCATGCTTTATATTTTCTACTTGATTTATTTTAGGTACACTCTATGAACCTAGAAATGTTACTGGCTGCTGTCTGTCATAATAGTTTTTTCAAAACTCCAGTATTGTCAAGCTAGAATTGAATAAATGAACCTAATCTCTATTATTCTAATTTAAGTATTTTATACATACAAATGTAAATTTAATTAGACAAACAGTTTCCTACATAGGCTATGTAATTTGATTGATTGGTAGGAAATAACAGGTAATTGGAAGTTTCACCATAAATGATTTTAACATGTTCTTGTATTTATATTTTCTGAACATTAGATTATCAGTCATAATGCAGTTGCACATTATTGCTTCTGGATCCTCACAATATAGCTATGATGAGTTATTTAACAAGATGTGGTCAATTTACTTTTACATTTATATTCATATTAGTTCCTGCCTTCTGAGGAAATAAGTAATATCAGTTCATTCCTCAATCAGCTTTTACGATTCTTTAACAGAATGAACTTGAATCAAATGTTTACTATAATTTGAGCATATATTTTTTTCACTAGATTTTGATTTGTGAGTGTAGATGGGAAAATGTTGTCTTATACCCACATTCTTTATTATTCAGATGTATATTTTTATTTTCATTGTGACTAACCTCACTGGCCAGGTTAGACTAGTTGGCAGAGTGGCCAGCTGATAACCCAAAGGTTGCAGGTTCATGTCCCGCTTCGGGCATGGGTGTTCTTATAACTG
>WURS02075538.1:0-10321 GCA_011762765.2 Rhinocypha anisoptera | reverse complement strand
GATGTGTGAATTTCCACATGCCGTGGGCTTAGTACTAGGTGAGCTCTACCCTCACTTAACATACCAACCCTCGGGTTGATCACTGTGGTTGGTTATATATATATACACACACAAACACATAGATACACACATATATATATATAGGTGAGAACAATGAAGCAGCCTTTTTGTGTGTTCCTGTCCGTCTCCTGTCTATCTTCTACACATTTTATATATATATATATAAAATCTAAATCACTTGGCTTGCTTGGATTCATTTTCAGTTTTTGTAAAAACTTTAATCGTGTCAAACCTTTTATTGTGCTTTACAGCTCATTAGTTCAGTCTATTTGTGAGTACTGCTCCCCAGTCTTGTCACCTTACTGAAAACTTCATGTTTACACTATCGAATCTGTTCAAAGAAAATTTGTATGTAACATTGCCTTTAAATTTAATCTCCACAACAATGCTATAGCTATCATGAATCATTACTCCTACTAAATCTCCTCCTTGCATAAATGTAGGAAAATTGCCACTATAACATTTCTCTACAAATTGCTGTATAATATTATTGATTCCCTGAAGTGCAGTATCATTGAGTTCCTTCTCATTATACAAGGTACAAAGCACTCTTTGAGGTTAGATATTATGCACATAATTATACTTATTATTCATCTTTAAATCAAATTATGAGAGATGCCAATAGCTGTGACTTGGTGAAAATCTCTCGGGTTTCCCGCCGTGTCAGGTTCTCCATGTTTCGATGTGTGACTCGCCCATTGTCTTCAGGGATCCAGAAATCCTAGTGACTTCCCAGTGGGTAAGGTGGCCAAATTTGGAAGGAATGGCACTGAATTTCCGGATCCCTGAAGACAATGGGCGAGTTGCACATTGAAACGTTGGAGAAGACCATGGATAACCTGACCTGGTGGGAAACCCAAGAGATTTTCACCAAGATTATTCACCAGGAAGACAGTAGGTCATACAACTGTGATTTCGTTGATTTATTTTCTGTCAATTCTCTGTCTCTAAAAAGACTTCTTAAAAAATACCTGAGCAATTCTTGATAACTAAATATTGTTTTTTCTAATCTATATATGTCTTAAGCTGGTAATTTATGTTAACTGATGTGTGTGTTAAAATACTTAATATAAATAATAATTACTGTTCTTGAATTTTAATGTTCTTTACTTCATACTACTTTCACAACATAGCAGTTAACAATCCATTTAATAGGATGTGTTATTAGTGCAAAATATCAAATGAATTTAACGAATATATATGTTTCTTGATCATTTGTGTACATAGGTGGTAACAGCTGTTAATTTTACAGCTAATGTAACAATATCTTTATAGGGGCAAAATTTTCCTTAGTTATTAACAAGATCTCAATGATTTAAGTTATCAAATGTTATATAAGTTTTTATTTTTTCATATTGAACTTTTATACATTTGGTATTTTACTTCACTTACTGGAATCTATCATGTGAAATGTTTACTTTTTACTTGTAACTTTAATCTGAGCCATATTACCTTATATTTCCTTTTTTTATTTTAATATAATTAAATCTGTATTTCTATCTTGAAATTTTGCTGTTGTCCGTAAATAAATTATAAGAGGAAAATACAATTTGAAGAAGCCAAATTCAAGTACCAAAGGGGTAGGACACATGTAGGGGCCTAATGAACCAGTAAAAAGGATATAGAAGAAGGTAAAAGTTAATATGAAAATAATTGGATGAAAAAGAGAACCTTATAGGGTGTAATGGAAATATATATTTAACATTGAATAGGGTAGAAACTAGGGTTCCTCTTAATCCAGTTCCAATACTGATGATGGTGTGTAAGCATTGTTTGTCACTGTCTTTGCCATTTATCCATTATCACACCAATCATTCCGCTGCAATATTTTTATCCAGTCAGTTTCATGCTTGTGATGTTACGGTTTTCTTCATTCCATTCTTTTCCTCTCACACATTCACATTACTTTAATTTCCCCTCTATATATTTGGAATCGTTTATCCCGTAGCTCTTGGTTACTTTTTCTATATACAGTTCTTGATTATTTTGTTTGCTTTTTCTTTCCCTTTTGTAAGATCATCCCCTTTGCTGCTATTTTACAGTTTCTCTTTCATAACCAGCTACTTTATATTACAGATTCTCAACTAGGAAAAATTTTCAGTGTTCGTATTTATGAATTTCTGCAATCTGTGCATGGGTTTGATTTTGTTTGCAGGACTGCATGTCAATATTTTCTGTTGAGGTCTTTTGCAGTGCTGTAAATCTTTAAGATGGGTGTTTTACAGGTTCCACTGCATTGTTTCAATGTTCCTGCAGGGATGATATTTTCAATCACATTGCAGGAGTACATCTTTAGATCAGAATCTTATAGGAAGATATATATTTCAGCTGATTGCTAATGTTTCTGCATCAGATTCTGATATGAAACTGTGCCCTGCAGAGGACAGGATTTCATTATTACAATTATAAGGCAGTTTAACCCAAAAATCATCCTGCTTCAACTGTGACAACTTTATTTTGCCTGTGACTCTATTTAAATTCTGTTAGATTGTCTATAATTTAGAACTGTATATTTAATTGTGTAGGAAAAATTGAGTGAAATAGGGTATTTTGATTTCTGCTTGAAGTATTAATTAAATTAATTAATTAAAAAAAAAATGTTATGGCGTCCACTTTAAATTGGCCTCTTAGTGCTGTATGTGGGCGATTGGGGAAAAAAAAAAAAAATAACACATATTGTTTTGCTTTTAGTGCATCAAAGCATCAATGCAGCTGTTAACCTTGGCACGATACATTTTGGAATCTTCATTAATGGAATACAGTTTTGTAACCTACTCAGATTCCAAAATGGGAGCAGCATCATTGCTACTTGCTTTGAAAATGCTTAAAATGGGTGGCTGGACTCCCACGCTTGAATATTACTCAGGTAAAAAGTATTGTTTTTTACTTAAGAACATATGTATTTATTTTGACATAAGATCATCACATTCAACCTTGTTTATATTCTTTCCAGGTTACTCAGTAAATGACATTAAGAGCTTAACATATGAATTGAATGCTATGATCCACAAGGAACCCCGTGACAACTTGCAGACAATTAGAAACAAGTACTCCCACAGGTAAGGATAATTTGAATGTTAATGTCTCAACCTCCAAACATATTTGATTCTCATGATTGATTTATTTTTCTTATATTTTGGTTGTCCTTGGAGTTTTGGAAACTGTCTTATACTTCAAGGTGATGTTCTTTATATTTCTACGGGCTGAAATTTGTCTTGGGCCAAAATATGTAAACTAAAATTAGTGTATTATTTGCTCTTTTAATGAGTTCCCCTTAGATGGCTATTTTGAAGCTGATACAAAATGGAAGTGTACTATAATATCATCAGAAGTTCTCCATTATTGAACTTAAAATTTATTAGTTAATTTATGGCTTTGTGCTAATGGTAAAGGAGTATCTTATTGTTGATTTAATTTGAGCTTTGAATTGCTTTTATTATTTGTTTGTAGAACCAAACTAGTAGATTTACTGCAATTTTCCTCGAGGATTCCTGTACAAATCTAGATTACAAATTTCCATCTTTCTTTGGCAGTATTGTCATTGTTAGGGAGTTTCACTATCAATATTGATATGGATTTGACCCTGGCCAGCTGGCTGTCTCAAGTATAATGGATTGAGACAAAAGAAGCCACAAAAAATTTAACTATGTATTTGCATCAAAATAATATTCATTCCAAATTTTGGAGCATATTTTCAATAAAATCTTTTAAATTTATATAATAATAATGTTCATTATATTAAATCTAATGACTTCATTATAACAGTATTTGTGCTACAATTAAGATTGATTTATTGAGCTTAGTGGTGTGAGACCTCACGGACTGATTGATAGTATTACATCAATATTTACTGAAATACATATAGCTGTTTCAGATAGTATAGAGAGAGTTTTAGGATTTGCTATTCAATTTAGGTGGTAAATAAAATAACAATTTAAAAAAATAAGGCTGAAGAGAAATTGATGACAGCAGTTGACATTTCAGTAGTTGCTCACACAAATATCCTGTAACATAGTGGATCACAGCCTCCACAACAGAGCCATGGTATGATCATGATCAATTAAATCACTGGCCTTCCAGTCTTAAGTTTCTATTAGCCTTTTTGTACCAGTGTACCATCTTGAGTGCAAACAAATTTTAACCACCCTGTATGAAGCTCGTTTTTCAGGTAGCCTGAAGTGAATAACTTCCCAGGCAAATGATTTTTCCTTCCTGCCACCTTTCAGTGGGGCACCAGAGCCTATTCTCAGCATGTCCCCATGGTCCCATTTGTTTTTGCTGTTGTTTTCCAAAGATTTTTATTTTGAAATAAACAAATATAAGCAGAGGAGTGTGAATTTTCCTGGTTTTTAATATTCTTGGTATTAACATTGGCTATAGATGCTCACAGTGTAATTGTGTAAGCCCATTTTAAGTGGCATAATTGCACAAATTATGTATATTTGCAGGATATTTCTGGAGGTTGCTCTCATACCCCGTCTTGAAGATAAGGATTTGGAGTTAGATGGATGATCTTCTGCTTTAAGTATCATCTCATATCCTCTCAGAAGAGTATTTCAGTTTTGTTTGAGATGACCATCTTTAAGTGGCTGTAAGAATCCTAAGGAGTGCTATACTTAAAGAGACTATTTTATTTATTTTAGACTTAGTCCACAAGTGACACCAAGATCTGTCAATGGGATATTTGTAAAAAAAAAAGATTTCTTGGTCAGGTTACAGAATGAAAAATGTAAATGACTGGGAAAACATATCCCTTGTGATAGCAACAAATATATTATTTTAATGCCCAGTGGGAAGGTGTGTATGTATATTTTTGTTACAAATTATTTTTGTTGTGATGTGATTTTTACCAGTAGCACTAGAAAGTGGAAATCCTTTTGTATATGCTGTTTTATAATATGTACTTTGCTGACTTCTGAGGAGTTTTGTAAATTTTTGTTCAGATGTGTGAATGATGAGACTTAATATTAGTAATTATGTATAAAGATTTGTGTGAATGACATATATACTGGAATCTATTATATCTTTTAAGGTACTGGCAATTAAATCTTGTATCAAATGTTTGAGTTTTTAGCTGATGACATTTTATTAAACGCACTCTTCTTATTACTTATTGTGATGTCTAAAATATGAGGGGTGAGCATGTTTAAATGTGATCTGCCATAATGTGGTAAAGCAAGGTTGACACAATGATTTAATTTTTTAGACTTTTAATTGAAGAGTACAAAGTTGCTGATACAAAGGATTTTATAACTGTATACAATATTAATGAATAAAATTTTCTGGTAACTTGAGATTATAGACCCTTATATTATTTATCCAACAATTTTTTGTGCCAAAAATAGTTTCTTTATGGCAGTAATATGTGCAAAGTGGGTCTTACGACTATACAAGCAAAACTCACTCCTGGGAATGATTCCAGTTACAAGAATGGGATACAAAGAACTTGAAAGGCACGGGCAGAAGGTATGCTAGATTTTCAGGAATTTCTCAAAGGTGGGCATAACTGGAAACTAGGCTATTGGTTCATTGTTTATATATATAGTTATATTAAAACAAATTCCCTTGTAGGTGGCTGTTTCATCATTGATCTAAGGTGCTTCCTTTATCCTATTTCTTTAACCCAGTGTTTCCCAAACTCTTTCGAGCCGATGCCGCCCTTAATTCAGTAAAGCTATGCACAAATGCCCCCAATCGTATCTTCCTTGTTTCTTTTTGCCCACCCTAGACCAAAGCACCCACTTTGGGGACCACTGCTTTAACCCTTTTAGTACCAGTGGACTGATCTATTGGCCCAATTTTTTATTTGATAATTTTCTCTTAAATTGTTTAAGAGAAAAATATAAATAAAATATTTTACTATCCCTGTAAGTGCTTGGACTAAATAAAAAAATTGCTAACAAATTGATATTTACATATAGTTAAAGTAAATGGAATTCCACTAAAGGGCCCTGGCATTTTTTGCATATACCAGGTGGTAAGATTGAAACTAAAAGGATTAAAGCTACATTATTTCAATCTAAAAATCAAGAAATAGCTGTCCAAGCACCCTATAAATAAAAATACTACTGCAAGAACGTACTAGTCTAGGGTCCTTCAAGTCCCATGGTTGAAATTAACAGGCTAGCCATGATGACCCCTCAACAGTAAAACCTATTCCCTGCCTTCTGCTTCTCATGCTCTCCTCTTCAATCCCTGTACTTCTATTCTTACCCATTTCTCCTCTTACTATCTGAGAAGACTTACCAGTTACATTTTGTACATTAATG
Source organism: Rhinocypha anisoptera (assembly GCA_011762765.2). Lineage (NCBI taxonomy): Eukaryota > Metazoa > Arthropoda > Insecta > Odonata > Chlorocyphidae > Rhinocypha > Rhinocypha anisoptera. The sequence goes on along the minus strand of WURS02075538.1, from coordinate 3,992 downwards.
ATACCGACTAGGTTTGGTTTAAGAGACTTGTGGTTACATTAGTTTTCTCTACTTTCATTCCCTTTTAATTGGTGAGAGGAATGAGGACTGCATTTAGGCAAGGTTTTACAACACATCCCACCTTTTTCACAGTCTCACTGACCAACGTTTCTTGTGCCCATCTGATACTTAACATCCAGCTGGTTCTGGTGCCTGAGGGATTCTCCAGTGAGTCTCACTCCTTAAACCTCTTCCTAGCCCTTATCCTCTTCCCCATCAATACAAGCTATTATAACTCTCAATAAATATTATTGTACAAAACCCTCCAATTAATTTTTAACATTCTTTAATTATTTTAAAACCTATAGCCTGATTTGTAAATCATGCACTGCAACACAAGAATCATAAGCTGTCGCAATGACTACTGCATATAAGGTATTAGGTGTGCTGTGGCCATGCAATTGACTACTCTATAAAGTCCACAGGTTGTTTTCTCTTATCCTTCCACAGTGGGAATTCTAGCCAACGACAACTTTGGTCACAATTGTATGTCAGCCATATTGAGAAAAAAGGGCATTCCATCTTTGTTGTATTGTCACATCATCAAAGCGAAATGTTGTAACGTGATATAATTGTTCTATTTAGTAAAACACAAATAAGGGAAAGGTGTAACATAAAATATAAATGCAACAAAAATAGGTACGTGTATTTTAATAAAAATGACTGTTATTACATAAATGATATAATCGATGAAAATAGAAAATTGGCACGATTGCAAAAATTATTGACTAATTCGCTCCTAAACTGATGTAATAAAACATTCACTGCCCACGACGCGCCTATTCAAATTACAGTGGTTTTTATGTGGCTCCGTAACAGTCTAATCCGCGTAAGGCACTCGGCATAAGCCATTGGCATTTTAAAAAGAGGGCATCTTAAGGATTGGCAGCATCTATACATATGCCTTCTTGGGCGTTTTCTTTTGACTACGATTTTTCGATAAATTTTGGACCCCTGATCGAGATTGCGTGTTAGGTCTATTTAGATAAATAAATCTCTTTTAGTTCAATATATAATATAATCTATATACAATATAATCAAACAATAGTTTGGCATTACGTTTCAAAATTACCACTCATTAATATTCTTTTTGAACTAACCATTGGGAATGCGAGGGGCGGGGCTTAGAAGTTGGTAGTGTCTCAGGCATCCGCGTAAGGTGGTAGGGCGACACTTCTGCGGTGTCACTTCTTAATTTTGTGATGGGTTAGTATGGCCGTTTCTGTGGTGTCGTGCAGTATTCGTATCGCATTTGTTTTCACAATATTTGAAAGATGGTGAACGTTCTGTGATGTGTCCAGGGAGTTATTTGTCTTAACCAACCATATTGGCGACGATGTTTACAAACTTTGCTTGTAATAATTTCGTTTTTCATTAATGTGACACATATTCTTTAATGATACGAGTGGGTGTAGGGTAGAGGGAATTAACTCATTTATTGGTGTCAGAAAAAGATTTTTGTGAAATTGTTATCGTAAACAGTACTCCTCGCCTCTTAATGGCAGTGAATTTAAGCGCCCAAAAATTTATATTTTGATCCTCGGTTTCAATCTGACTTTTATTCAAATGAGCTATATTTGTGCGATTGACTTACGGCGGTAGAAAAACTGAAGGTATTTTATTATACGTGGACGCCAGGAAACATACCAATGAAATTACTATAAGGTGGTTAAAAATTCACATCCTTCATGTGTCTATCTCCTTGCGTAATGTACTTTTAAGGTCAGTCAAAGATACAACTCTGTATTAGAAATGGATGTGGATTATTATGTCTCCGTTTTAAAATTGGATTCTCTTGAAGAAGAGTGGGTGGAGTCTGTGTGGGACAATGAATTTATAACTGTTGATGATTTACCTGAAGACTTCTTTGGCAATGATAATATTGACCAAATAGTTGTAGAATTTAGGAAGGAATTATCTGTTTTTGCCGTAAGTGGAATCAATGATGCGAGTGAACCTCAGAAAGTATGGGATGTTCTTGGGCCCCACGTAAAAAGATTATTGCCTCTAATTTATTATTTTATAAGACAAGGCGGAAGAGAGGATGCAGATATTGACAGCAAGACCACGTCTATTAAAGCTTCGGGTTTGTATATTATCTTACTTTCAATTCCCGGTAGTTCGGCATACAAAGTATTTAGAAGGGTATTGTTTGAGTCTGCCCTTGAGCCATTCAAGATGTCAAATCTTCTTCGCGATGAAACATCAAAGGGGAAGAAGCGTCAAAATGAAGAAACTTTCGAGGAAGACGCTGATAACTCTTTATTTTATGGGCAGAAGTTAGCCCTAGCAACAGCGCTTAATGACTCCCTGAGATACCTGTTGAACCTTCTTAAATGCTATTCAGTAAAAGACAAACCAGACACCTTTGAAACAACTGTACAAACGATAGCCACCTTGATTTTCGTGGATTCAAAATCGACAAACATCAATTCTGCAGACGCTGAGCGACGCAACAACTATGCTGCAGGGTGAGTTTTTGTCATTGCCACTTTGATTTTATTTTTATTTATGGAATATATATCAGCCGCTCTACCCTTCATATTTTCCTCATAAAACACTATAAACAAAGCTTCTGTATTTTCGGTAACAAAAAACAAATACTGCAGAAGTGATGTGGAAATGCATATCGAATAAGTCAAGTGATAACTTATTTTTAAATGGGTTTATTGAAAAACTTAACTTCTTGTCGTTGTACTTGTGGGATATATCGATTCTGCTATTGAGCATATTTAACATCATTTTAAGACTTTTGTCTATGATGGTAAGGATGTGATAGCAATGCATAGAAACCATACATACCTCACATACAAAAATTCGGGCGATATAATGTTTCCATCAGCCATGTATTATAAGTGCATGTATTTTCCATGCTGTGTGTTGGGCTACCTGTAAACGAGCAGCCATTCAAAGTTGATGTTCACCACTTGAATTGTTAGTTGAGCGATCGTCAATTTATTATGTATTTTTTATGGGAATAACATTAATTCATTCTGGAGAACCAAAAAATATGCTATTTTGACTACGTTTATTTCGGTGTAATATCAGCAATATATCCATACATATCTTTATATTTTCATCCGTCATACTTTTTTCAATTTGTGGGGAATAAATGAATCTGTCCAATGTAATTGCTTTTTTCTCTTCTTGATTTTTTGGAAGTGATAACACCTCAATCTTATTTGGGTGCTATTTTCAAATGTTTCCTGGCATCCTTGGACCTCTTCAAAATATCTTTAAAAGCAGATGTCAGCATTGAACCTCTTCCTCTTTTTCAAATGAAAACATGAGTTTCTTGGCGTTCTTCATTCAAGTGTTCTTGGATTTATTCTGTCATTTGACTGTTTTCATATTCCATTATGAGCTCTTCTGTTTCATCATTCACCTCTCAATACCAGATATCTGGTCATGGAATGGGATATGGTGGTGTTGTCACAGTTTCATCCATAATTTCAGGGGCATCATCTCCGTCTCCTTGAATGGATGGTGGACACATTTTTTACTGAGCAGAGTTCAACTGTTGTTGAAACAGATGCATGATCTCGATCTTTCATCTGAGACACAGTAATGCAGCTTACCTCTGGTCATACCTATTCCTCTAATCCTTTCCTTGTTCACCCAAGGTTCCTGAATCAGGGCTTTATTATTCTTACCTTCAATCAGGGTCCTTCAAGACAGAGTTTAGTTCCCCATCATTACTGAAGGAGCCTTAGGTCAACGACTCCTTTAATATATGAAATTGTTTCAGCCGTAACTAGGTGGAATTTTTCCATCTTACAGGATTAAAAAATCACAACACTGCAATTCCACATACATAAATAAATAACTTTATTTTCACGACCTAGGTTTCATCACACCGTGGCATCATCAGGTGCAAGGTTTATATACAGTCCGCAAGGGGGGGTGGAAGGCAAGTGGGAGTGGAGGCAGGGGACAAATCAGGGGCGGGAGGG
>WURS02075527.1:0-10322 GCA_011762765.2 Rhinocypha anisoptera | reverse complement strand
AAATGTTTGGGAACATGTGTGTGTCACTCTGCAGAGAACTTTGGTGTGTTACTGTTTCTAGTGTTTTGTTTCAACTGTCTTGCTAGTGCCTTGCGGCGCTACCTAGAGTCACAAAGCGAAAAAAGCGACCAATGAACAAACATACATGACTAATAGATTGAATTTGCTTAACTAAAATGTTATTGCATAGAATTTCTCTTTTGATTGTTTAATCAAGTCTTTTAAAGTTTATATTTTTTTGCTTATATCTAATTAACATAAACATTATAAGTGTAAGTTTTTTCGGCTGTTTCAAATTTTCAGATGTTTCAATTTTTTTTACAAATCTCTTTTTGACTACTCTCTCACTCTTTCTTCCTCCTCCTCTTTCTCTCTCTCTCTCTTTCTTTCTCTCTTGGTAAGCAGATAGTAAGCAAATTTTCAAACTCCTCCTAAACTGCTTACGTAATTAAAGTACGATTTCTGAATCCCTTTTTTTCTAGTCAACTAACTCGGAAATGGATCAATCAGAGATGATTGTCAAAAAGCTGAAGCAAATGGAGCGACACATCGAAGCTTGGCTGGCTGAGGATTTCAAGGGAAAGATTGTGATCGACAACATTGAGCTGTATGGATCGTTGGCTGCGATGTTACCCATGGAAACCTACAAGGAAATTATCAATTCCGCCTATGTCAAGTATGCAAAGTATTCTGCTAGTTTTAACGCTTTGGCCAATGGCAACAATTCAATAACAACAACTTCTGACATTCAAAACATGCCTAAAAAGACCGCATCGGTTAATAAATCAGTTTAAAGCACACAAGAATTAGAGAAACTCAATTTCTTAAAAGAAAGTCACAGTTTCTCTGGTTTAAATTTTTTTAATTTTCCTATATAAATTATATTAAATAAAATATGGTCGTGGTTTTCTATGTTCTCTGTTCTATGTCCTATGTTCAATGTTCAGTTATTTTTTTGGTATTATGCCACCCACGTTTTTGTAGTGTGAGAGTTACGTGCTTAACTAATTCAAATCCATTGCTGAGATTTGAATTTTATTTCGATTCGGTTCGAATTTTGTGCATAAATGCTTTAGCGTCGGCTTTCTTGTAAAAATCAACTTTACTGCAAAATTTGTTATATACAAAATTATTAATTTAGAAAAATCATTTATTTATTGGCAGTTTTCAAATTTTCATATTCGATTCTACATACTCTGAACTTTTGAATAAACTAAAGAATATTAGCGAATTCTTTTTACCAAAATCCAGGCTAAAAACGCTGTTTTTAGCGTCAGTAAATCAAAGATAAGTTCAAACCGAGATACAAACCAAGAGTGAGTGCAAAGAGCAGTTGTGCAGTGTTGAGCAGTCTCAAGGAAAAGTTGCGAATTTGTTTGCAATAGTTGATTGGATGGGATTTTCGTCGCAAAAAGAAACGGTTATCAAGAAGAATCAAAACACGATACTTGCACCATATGTTGAAATGGTCAAAGCCACAGTAGTACTGGTAGTAGTAGTAAGCGGAAAGTAAGGCTAGCAATGCAAAGCCAAAATTTAGCATAGGATCCAGGTGAAGCTGTGCAGCAATGTCAATCAACATAGCCGAAGTGAGTTCGTTGTGAGGAAATAGATAAAAGAGAACAAATCGTATTGCTGCAATCACATTTCCAATGTAAATTTTACAAAGAATTTTGCGAAATTTCTTTGCTTCCCCCGGTAAACTTTTAATCTGGTCTAAGGTGTCAAAATAACCTTCAAAATAACGAGTAGTCTTCCATGGACTCAACGATGTTATCAACATTCGTTGCATGATGATGGTTTTGTGACAGAAATGCTTTTGATCTAGGTTTCAAGAGTATAATTGTATAATGGCTTTTTGGGCGCACTTAAAAAGAATTCAAGTTCACTTTACTTTTTAATACTTTAGTTATAAAAATATAACTATGTTTATTGTAAGGGGGAATGAAAGAGAGAGAGACAAAGAGAGAGAGAGAGAGAGAGAGAAACAAAGAGAGAGAGAAAGTGAGAGAGAGACAAAGAGAGAGAGAGACAAAGAGAGACAAAGAGAGAGAGAGAGAGAGAGAGAGAGAGAGAGAGAGAGAGAGAAAGAGAGAGAGAGGGGGGGCAAAACTCTTCTACAAATGAGGAAATTATTCCAAAGTGAACTTCGCATTTGTGCAATTGTGCTTTTTGTTTATTTCACTTCCAAATGATTAATAGCTTGATATTTGCATTGTTGTATACTAATTAGAAGCACATTAATTAGTTATATTTGAGCTATTTAATTATTGATTTGATTTCCAGTTTGTTTTAAATGTATTTAATGTACCCCAAAAGTTTAAACAACATTATAAGTTTAATAAACTTAGAGTGATATAACAGAAAATCGCTAAATATTAAGTATATATATACATTTATCTGGTCAATGAGAGAATGTACATCATTAGTTCTCCGTAGAATAGAAGATACTGAAAAATATATGTATAAATTGAGTTAATTTGTGTTTATTTCATATATAAAACATTTTGAGAGTCAAAATCTCTTGTGTTACAAATACATAATTTGGTAATTTTCTATGCTCTATTCTATATGTTTTGCCATTTGGTCATTTTGCACTGTAACAGTTAAGCTATTTACTTTGTGCTTAACCGATTCGAATCTAACTTTCTGTGTTATGATTTGAATCTTATTGCGATTAGATTCAAATTTTGTGAATAACTCTTTGAATTCCTATACAATTTGATTCAAATTTTCAATTTTTTTAATTCTTACTCGATTCGATTCGGATTTTTTCCTATTTATTCAAATTATAATAACTTGAGTTTGACATAGGTTGTTTTGTAGCCGTGTATTTACAAGAGACAGACAGCGCTTTAGCACCGACCCAATTGTAAATGTTTTTACCTTAGTAAAACTCAAAAATGAAATAATGCCAATTTTGCCATAAGCAAAGCCATACTTTCGTTTCTTGATATGAAACGTTTGCAAATGCAACGCGAGTGTCAGATTGTCTTTGATAGACAGTTGGGTCGAATGTCGATGGATTCGCCAAAGTGCCCGATTCGAACGGCAAAGATCATGATTGATGCGAACCAGTGCCATGTGAATGCCAATGAGGGAACTCAACTGACCAATGGACATAACACTGATTATCCACCGAATGTGCACTGGGCGAGGGTCGAAAATCAGTGTCGGTAGAGTATAACTCGTAATAGGCAAATTTGTCACTTGCCAAGCAAAGAAAAGTTTAGAAAACCAATGGTTTGAATGTATGATTTGAATCAAAAATCTTCGATAGGTGTGAAACCATTGGCGTAAAAGAGAGTAAATTTGACCAGTGTTGACTGGTTTCTGAGATAAGATATCAATAAAACGATTGATTCGATGTATTTTTACCTAAAGGTATAAAAATAAATTCAAAAATTTTAACAACAAAGCTTTGCAAATCACTTTGCAACCAAATGCTCAAATCAAATAACAATTTGAATCCAATAACTCTCTCTCTCCCTCTCTCCCTCTCTCTCTCTATTTATCTATTTATTTATCTTACTCTCACTTTCTTATTAAAATTTTAATACATACAGTAGTGCCCAGCAGCACACATACCGCACTTCACAATAACGTCATCTGTGAATAAATAGCTTCTATTAGCTTTTCTACTTGTTTTCTTCTTTCTCTGATCACGCATGCGCTTTACGGCACTGCTCAAATATTTTTTTCAGTCCAGACAAATGTGGGTACACATATTCAAATTGAAATCTAGCCAACAAATTTTAAAATTAAAACTAACCAGATAGATGGGTATTTCAACCGAAAGCAGACTGCTGCCCAAAATAGTGATATGAGCAAAAAATCGACCAAACACAGCGCAAAGTAAAAAACTTGCAGAAAAAATGGCAATAAGACCAATCCAACCAAATGTAGGATCAACCAGTGGCCATCTAGAACTGAGATAACTTGAACCGTTGATGATAATCGAACCGAGGTAAGTGTAGCAGATGAATGCTCCCCAAAAAACTGGAAAAAAAGTCAATTTTAAATTTTCTATATTTTAATGAATAATATGGTCGTAGTTTTCCATGCTCTATGCTCTGTAATTTTTGGTATTCTGCCACTTACGTTTTTGTACTGTGAGAATAACGCTACTTCTACTGTACTTAACCCTTTGGATTCCAAGGTTTATCAGTAAAAGATAAGTCTTATATCGCTAATTGAATGAGCCGGACACATACGTCCCGATAACGCCTTTGGGACCAAAAGGGTTAACCGATTCGAATCTAATTTTTACTGTTGCGATTCGAATTAATTGCTAATTCGAATCTAATTTTCACTGTTGTGATTCAAATTTATCACAAATTTGAAACTAACTTTTACTTTTGTGATTCAAATTCTTAACCAATTTGAATCTAGCTTTTGGTGTTATGATTCAAATTCGATTCATAAATTTCTGAATTTCTCATTCAATTTATTTCAAAATTCAAACTTTTCTAATTCTCACTCGATTCGATTTATTTTTTTGCATATCCCTTTGAATTACAATAACTCGAGATTTATTTTGGCCGTTTCGCCTCTGTTTGACAGTTTTTGACACACACACACAAACCTACTTAAAGTAAATCGAAGAGTCAAATGAACAGTATAGTGATAGAAAAAGGCAAATTTGCAAATAGAAGCACAAATCGAGCGATAGCCAACGTTTGGCGATTGGTAAACTTCTCGGTTATTGCGTAAGATCAACACACGGTACAAACACCACAGAGTAGCTGGCTCCCAGTCGTAGTAGTACTTCCGGTAGAAGTAGATACAGAGCAAGCCAAACGAAGCGATTGCTAGGTTGAAAGCGGGTTCCAACTTGAGAAGCGTAGCTATATCAATGAATAAAGCTGACACAAGAGGTCCATGTGGCACAAGGTAAAGCATGGTGAAGTGAACTGTGATTAGTGTGCATACAAGATAAACTGGAACAAGTTTTTTTCGAATTCGACTGGAATCTTCAGAGACAACAGTGCAAAAGTAATTCTTATAGTATCGAATTCGGCGTGACATTAAAATTTGGGTTATTTGTGTAAATTTTACTGTAAAAACTTCTTTGAGTATATTTTGGCCCTTCATAGTTATGTTATAATAAAAATATTTTCTTTGTATTACTATAGAATTTAAAATTTGCTTTAAGTGTGACTCTAAACTTAAGCAATATATTTGTTCGGAAACTTTTTTCTACACTGGTTTGTGTTGTGGCCACTTTCGACACTAGTAACATAAATCAGACTGTTAAAAATACTGTCTGGTTATAACCTGACATAGAGTACGTTTCTGGTTATAATTTTACAATTTTAAAAATGGCAGCTTTTAAGGCGACAATTTAAGAAAAGTCGGCTTATAACTTTACAATTTCAAAAAAAGTTAGCTTATAAGCATTGATTTTCTTAAATGCTCGCTTATAAACATACATTGTTTACATTGAAAGTCTATGACAAAGACTTGTCGAGTTATAACCCGAAATGTGCTCAATGTCAGGTGATAACCAAACAGTATTTTTTACAGAGCAGTGTAGAAGAAAATTTCCGAACAATAATACTGATTAAGTTTAGAACTAAACTTGAAGTAGTTTCAATACAAATAAGTGTATTAAAGCAAAAAATTTTATTTTAGCTTAGAGTTCCACTTTAATGTCTGAATTGTTTTTACAACAACTAAGAAAACCTACTTAAAATTAAGTCTAAAGAAATTTTTCTTTCACCTAGAAACTATCTCTAGGTGTTTCTAGGCTTAACAAAGCAAAACAAGTCAATTTATTTTCTTTTATGACAAGTCTCTCTAGTCATGATATTATCATTATTTTTAAAAATCAATTTTATAAATTTGAAAAATATTGTTGTTAAAACATGATCATTAATGGAAGTTTTTTTAAATAAAAGTAATTTTTTTATATTAGCAAACAACAATTAGAATAAAATTACAGTTTTTGGGGATAGAATAAAGTAGACAATTATTCAGTTTTTTTATTTCTTTAAGTTTGTTTCAAAGTAATAAATTCAAACTCACAATTAGAAATGTTACATGTCGGGGGACACACGTTGTTTGTGGTTGTCCCCGGTTTGTTTACTCATTTTGTATATAATCACCCACATCTGAACAATAAACTCACTCTATCATCCACTCCCGTCCTGCTCACATGGTGGCAGAGATTAACCCTCTGTCTGGCCCCCAACCTTCGCTATGCTACCAGACGGTGATGTGTCGAGACTAGAGCGCGAGTGCAAGTCGTTACGTGCTTCAATCCTCTTCGCTTACGGCAGCTACATCAATGGCCAAGCAGTGGACATCGAGCCGATCGGCGAACACTTCAATCAGTTGAGCGACATCGCTTCTCAACTTCACGACCATTGGTTGGAAACTGGCAACAAAAAAAAGCCGATGCCGAGCTGGAGCAACATCACAAGCTCTCAGTGATCCTCAAGGAGATGCGGCAAACCACCAATCTGGTTTCGTGGGTACCCAAGCGTGTACGTTTACCGAAGGTCGAGAAAGGTGATCCAACATCGTGGCTCGCGTTTCGCGGAATGTTCGAGATCATCCTCACACTTACCGAGCTATCCGAAGAGGAGAAACTGGCTCAGCTGTTGTGTGCTCTTCCATCTGGTGAAGCTGTGCGTGTCGCTAATCTGTCATTCGAGGAGGCTCTTGCCGTGGCTAAACAAAGGCTCGAGTCACCCGAGGTATTGATCGAAATGGTCCGCGAGGAATTTTCCAAGATTCCCGAGATGGAGTACGAGTTGGACTACCAGGTTTGGAAGTCTATTCACGAGGTGATAGAGAAGGTGGTGCACGTTACCAAGGACACCGAGGTTTGGCGTGAAGCTTTCATGCTAGCCCGCTCCGCCCTTCCACCTGCTGCCTATCTCTCGTTTGTTGATGTTTATAAGAATTCATCCAATTTAGAGGATCTTTGTAAGTTTCTTAAGGCAAGAGCTGGTGGTATCTTGCATATTGGCAAATCATCGGTTCGTAAGAAAGATAAATCAATCCACAAGGCTAGTGAAAAGCAAAAGCTGGTGCAAGTGATAGATCAAGATGAGAGAGAACCGATGCTCATCTGGGCAACCACTCGGTCTAGCAAAGACAAGTCAGGCCTACGAGATGATATCAATATAAATGCGATCATCGGTGACAAGCAGATGTGCCTCAAGTACGACACTGCGGCCGCTGAAATATTGGTTCCAGCAAGTATGTTTCCCGGCCATGTGATGAATCGAAAGTTCTGGTCTGCCTCAAAACATGTTATTCGAGCAGCAGGTCCAATCAAGATGAATATGATAGTCAATGGGAGTTCGATTCCAATCAAAGCCTATGTGAACGAGGCAAATTTGGCCATCCTTGGAAAGCCATTCACCAATCGATGTTCGACAACTAGTGATGGCACCACTACACGCAAAGTGACACTACACTTCGAGGGAAAAGATATTGTTGTCTACTCGAAGCCAAGCAAAACAAAGAGAAACGGACAGCGCATGCGCAAAACGGCAACACCAAAAGCTACATCAGGTGGTGGTAACATTTGGAGTGTTTTGCCTTGTGCTGCCGAGAGCGACCTTGAGGAAGAAGAGGAACAATGTGAACCAGTCAAAGCCAGGTCAATCAATTCACCAAAATTGGCCAGGCTTCTCAATAAGTGGAAACACCTTGGCGAAGGTCTCGGTGACACAGATATTGTTACCCATCGAATCTATCTTAAGAAGGATGCAAAGCCAGTAAACTGCCGTGGTCGTCGATTTCCAGTCAAGTCAATGGAAAAAGCCAAAAAGTCAATTGACGAAATGGTCAAGCTAGGCGTGATTGAGGACAGCCAAAGCGAATGGTCTTCTGCGCCGTTGCCTGTTCCCAAGAAAGATGGCACCATTCGCTTGGCAATCGACTACCGCGAGGTCAACGATCTGTGTCAGAAAGATGCGTATCCAATGGCGAGAATTGACGAAATTGTCGAGAAACTTTACGGAGGAAAGATTTTCTCGAAGCTCGATTTGGTCAAAGGTTACTACCAAGTACGCATCCACCCAAAAGACCGACATATTACCGCATTCCGGTTTGGCAAGAAGCTTTACCAGTTTGTTCGTATGCCCTTTGGATTAAGCTCTGCTCCTCAGACTTTTCAGAGATTAATGAACAAGGTTCTTGAAGATTTACCATTCGCTGAGTGTTACCTGGATGACGTGGTGATCTTCTCGACCAACCTCGACGAGCATCTTATTCATCTTGAGCAGGTTTTTAAGGCGCTGCAAAAAGCCAACTTAAGATTCAACCGCGAAAAATGTGAATTTGCAGTTGAAGAAGTCGAATACTTAGGCTTTAAGATTTGTCGTAATCGGAGAAGCCCAACAGCGGACAAGGTGCAGGCGATTCTTAATTTTCCACAGCCGAGCACTAAAAAGGAATTATTGGCCTTCATTGGTCTCATCAATAGCTATCGTAACCTAATCAAACACTTCAGTAGCAAAGCAGCCCCACTGTACGAACTTCAAAACAAGACCAAGAAGAATGAAAAGTTGACTTGGCAACAGGAGCAACTTGCTGCGTTTGAACTACTGAAGAGAGAGTTGACAAAGCCTCCGGTAGTGACTCTACCGGACTGCTCCAAACCTTTCATCGTGCGAACGGATGCATCCGGCACGGGAATGGGTGCGGTCCTCCAACAAGAAATCGATGGACAGCGTAGAGTCATCGAGTACTGGAGCCAAGAGTTCAAGGGCGCACAGTTGAGATATCCAACCATCCAAAAAGAAGCAGTTGCCATTGATCGGGCTCTCAAGAAGTGGCGACACTTTCTTGTCGGGTCAGAGTTCACACTGGAGACCGACCACCGGCCACTTCAGTATCTTAATAGTATGAAGGATACTACGGGAATGCTGGGGCGGATGGCACTACGCGTTCAACAGTTTATGCCATTCAAGATTGTACACATTCCCGGCAAAGAGAACATTGAAGCAGACATTCTGAGCCGTATGGTCGCAGCAATCACGTTGGACTATTCCGAGTTGGATGACATTCACCTTCGCAAGCTCGAGGTTCCGACAGATTTTGTTGAAGATGACCATGGCCGATTCCGTTTTGTTGGTGATGGCAAAAATCGGCTGGCCATTCCAAAGAAACACCGACAAGAAGTTCTAAAAGCGCTGCATGATCACTTCGGTCATTTCTCAATCGACCGAGTATTACCACTTGCACGGGATCGGTTCTACTGGAAGACGATGGCTCAGGACATCAAGGCATACGCACAAGCCTGTCACAGCTGCGACATTATGAAAGATTCACCACAACCCAAGGCAGTCATGAAACCTACGGCAATTGAAGTGAACGAAGCATTTCAAAGATGGCACGTTGATGTGATCGGGCCATTGAGAGAATCCAAGCAGGGCAATCGTTATGTTCTAGTGGGACAAGACGCTTTCAGCAAATGGCCGGAAGCAAAGGCTGTGCCCAGCTGTACTACTGAAGCAATCACGAACTGGGTTTCTTCACACATTGTGGATCGATTTGGAGTACCAGTTGAGATGATGACTGACCAAGGATCGCAGTTTGATTCGGCCGAATTCCAGCGATATTCCACTGAGACTGGCTTTCGGCGCATCTACTCAGCCGCCTATCGTCATCAGACCAATGGCATAGTGGAGCGCTTCAATGCCACTCTGGAAGCAGAATTGCGTACTACTGCGCTTCACTCTGACGAATGGGATGAGGTGGTGGACAGGTGTCTACTAGCATATCGTTGCACTGTTCACAAATCAACCAAGAAGTCTCCGTTTGAAGTGGTCTACGGCAAGAAGCCTCGCATTCCAGTGGATGGCCTATTCGAACTAGACGCACCGCAGTCAGAGAAGAGCCGTGAGACAATTGTAGCAGAAACTCGCCAAGCCATCATAAAGGAGGCTAGTCGATCTAAGGCGAGATACGATAAGAGCAAGAGGGCTCAGCGACCACGCGACTTCCATGGACAGAAGGTCTACTGGCGCAATCTACTGAGCAATCCTCCAGAAGGAAAGCACCTGGCACCGAGATATCGGGGACCTTTCCGAGCCGAGCGAACCGAGTCGGAGTACAACTACCGCATCGTGGATCGTGATGGCAACTACAAAGTGGTTCATGTCGATCAACTCAAGCCGTGCTTCAACGAACAGGCTCTTGCGGATGGACTTCGCGGACGAGGACGTCCTAGGAGGATCAACTCGATAGTCTTCCATAACTCGAGTCGTCCAAGATAAGGGGAGGTGTCGGGGGACACACGTTGTTTGTGGTTGTCCCCGGTTTGTTTACTCATTTTGTATATAATCACCCACATCTGAACA
>WURS02075516.1:0-10323 GCA_011762765.2 Rhinocypha anisoptera | reverse complement strand
AAATAAAGAAGAAGTTTTTTAAAAGTGGAAATTGCAAATTTTGTAACTTATTTCTTAGATTATGGATCGTTTCCACCGCATCTCACCTGACTCTATAACGTAATTGCTATTGTTTGTGACAAAACAGTCTTAGTGGATTCACTTGCGGTCTAATTCGATTAGTAGGATGGAAAATTCCAATTATGTAGACCGTGGAGATCAATCATAATTTGGCTTACTTTAGAAAACTCTAAAAGACTAAATCCTTTTTTTTAAATCTGTAATGAACCCTCTGAAACACATGTCACTATCCGTTGACGATGCATTTGTGATCTCTGGCTTCTTCATAGGCAATAGGACGATATCAATTAGAAATGTTAATATTTTTTCTCCGTGTAAAGACGCAAGTAGGCATTCAGGCTACCAAATATTTCTGCAAAACTACAGTTGGTACAGGGAACCGAATTTCCTACTCCACTTTATTACCATGATGTTTGAACGTCTCACTCATTAGACCTTCGTAAGATTTCGTAAACTAATCCCTCACCATCCAAATCGACAATGGTGTGGAAAACATAATTTTAATAGGATATTGATAATATTAAATGCTCCGTAACCGATGAGGAATAATACAGCGATTCGGTGCATTTTTGTCGACGAACATGAGAACATGAGAATGGGTTCTAATGACAGAAAGAGAAACTGAAAACAAATGAGAAAATTCGTGACAAATACGGCGATCCTCAATATAAATGTGAGTAGGAAGTTGAAAGGTGTCAAAGACAAATATTACGACTGAAAAGAGGCAATATAATGGTTTGAGTACTAAACGATGGCGTGCAGAATGAACGAAGTCAGAGACGAAAAGAAATAAATTAGTTTTTTTCTATTTCCAAGAGTTCTCTCTAGTACATAGTAGGTAATAAAAAAATTGATAAAACTTTTCGGAAAAAAATACGGCAGGATAAACGGTAAAGAGATGACCACAAAGTATCTATGTCCATATATGTACATTGTATGTACTTGTATCGCTATACATTCGAAAGGGATTTATTTTAGCTTAGGAAATACTCCTGGTTCAACTTTATAACGCGGAAAAATGTTGAGATTCTTAGTCAAATGTGTTTATCGACCTTGGTGCTGAAAGGAAGAAGGTTTTATCTCGACGACTTTAATTCCACAGCCGGATGAGTAGTTGAGAACAAGCGAAGCCATAAACTCCTAAATAAAGACTAAGTTTTACTTAAGTTTGCGATAAGATTAGGCTGAGGATTATGACAGAAGAACGGAAATCGTAGTTACTACTAAGCTACTGTGAGTGTGTGGGATTTTATTTAGGAATTCTTCATTAGATTTAGAATACGTAGTCACGATGACACGAAGAGAAGTGAAATCTGAGCATACACATGAAATATTTGCAATAGGCTTGTGATATTTTGGAAGAGACTTTTCATCAAAATGACACCCTTCCTTCGCGAGATCCATAGTCTACTAATCCGTTGAAATAATATGATTTTACTTCGAGTGCTTGATACGAAATATGGATTTATGACTGGAAAAGAAAATTATTGTCCTAATATGATATATCTTAATCGTGTTGGGAGTAAAAAGGGGCGAAACCCCCAATGGTATTGTCGCAACGTTGTCAAAGTCATTAAAAGGAATACCTCAGCTCAAAAATAAATCAATTGGAGTCACACCATAGACCCTAACTTTAATATGTACGTACCATGCGGAATTAAATATGAAACCAAAGTTCAGGGGAACAGCAAAATACACAACAGAAAGTGAAAAAAGTGCCAAAGCCTCTGGAATACATGTAATGTCGCGGCAAAGAGTAAGGTGAGAGACGAAGAGAAATACGCAAGTACATATCTAGAGGGAAAATTCAACTGATGTTTACGCTTAAATGCACGAAGTAAAAGAGGGACACGTGATACAACGACGAAAATAAATTAAGGAGGTATTAAAACCCTGCTATAAACCAACGGGAAAGAAAAACGCGGCCATTTTGGAAAAATTAAAGAGGGGACTTCTGGGCTTCTGGAGATTTACCGATATACATGAGAACAGGAGAACTGAGCGATACTACACTCGAACAAAGTGGACATGGCTTTTTTGAATCCTGTGTCAAGTGCTCCCGATACATCAACCAAAATTATCAACAGGTGATACACGATAAAAAGAAAAGCCTGATGGAAGAACGATGAGCCGACTGCCAAAGTTGATTTTAAGTAGATGAAGATTACATATACACTTTACTTTAGGAACCGCAGCATAAAAAATATAAGGGCGTAGATAATCTGTTGCAGTGGCAGTTTAAAATTCACTGTCTGCTCGAGCGGAGTAAATGTTGAAACTGGAAGGAAAAACTTTGAAGTAATTGACAACAGTAGAAGAGTGACCTTTCGCATCAGAAGGTGCCTACAATGTGCCACGCTGTGAGTTTAAGACGAGGCAAATTAAGGATATTATTTTTTTTAAATGAACTTGACGGTATGCGAAATTCTAGGGAAGCCATTCGGAATGTTTTTTTAGGAATTTAGTAACGGGGCCATGGGGAACGAGAACCAGGGTGTTTGGATGGGAAGAATGTGTGGTGCTATAGAATTATAAAATAAGTTAAATCTCACTGAAATTCTCGCGATTGATAGAAGAACGAAAGTGCACTAGCGATTGAGACCACGAGTGCGAGGATCTGAGCAATTTTGCAACCTCAAAAAAAAAAACATTTGCATTAATAAAGTGAATGATGCGCAGGCGAAGAAGGTGATCCGTGTAAAAAAACACTGTGTGGCTCGCTGCAATACGCTGCAATTCTCTCCGGTTCTCCGCCAGTTACGGCAGGACGTTGTCAGACGCTAAGTCAGACGCCGTCGTCAGAGTTTTTGAGAGACCTGAGACACATGTTGCTGACCCACGGAAAAAGATGACCCGACCACTCAAACGTCCTGGGAACGATGGCGGAGTTAGCTACTGAAAAGTCAGAGACGCGATAGGTGAATTGTGAGTTGACCCACGAGAACTTCACGTGTAGAAAACGTCGGTAAAGAACTGAATCTTTTATTGCTCGATGCAAATTACAAGTATTACTCCCTACGCGTAAGGAAGGTGTTGTAATAATTTACGTATGAGGAATAATATACCAGCGTAAACCACCAAAATTCACAGTAATCAACAAAGAGATTAATTTTTTGGGTGAGGTAGATATGAAACTCAGAAAATCACTCAAATTGGGTTTAGCTGCACTTTTCTAGAGGTCGTCCCCGGGACTTGAACCTGGGTCCCCCCTTAACGTGTCCCCTGTATATTAATGATATTACCTTCTCTTCTCTTGTGACATCATTGTCTATGTAATTCTTCCCTTCTACTTGTCTTCACTAAACTCTGATGCCTCAAGGTCTTCTACATGAAAGTGTACTTGACAATCTCCTCTTCTTGCGTTGGCCCTTCCTACTTCCACATTGCTTATTCGGCGGTGACCTCTAATTATTAGCCCTATTCTATAGCATCGCTTTTCCAGTACTTCCACTCCTCTTTTCAGAGACTGACATTACTTTAGCATACACATTGTTCTGCATATTTACGTACGTCTACTTCTACTTAATATCCTACACTCCGTCTGCAAGGGTGTGTGGCAGGCGGTCAACATCACCAGACCAGACATGGATTTCCACATGCATGTATTTGATAAAATTCGCGTTGACAGTACCTGCATGCTAAAATTCAATGGCAAAAAATTTTTATTAGCTCCTGATGGGCCGTCAGTCAATAAAAGTCCTCCTGATGCAGTCCTGAAATGCAATTGTGCGCCGTTAGCTATGTGTTATCGTCGGGCCATATCATCGACGCATAATAATCACAGAAAAAAACGTAGTGTTTTCATGCACGTTGTTCTAACAATAACCCTCAAACAAGGGACCTTGAGGTCATTACCCCTGCCCATTTCCTCCGTAGTCACCTGAGTGATCTGCAATTTTTTTATCGGAAGAAATGACTTCGATCTGTTTACGAATCAAAACTTCAGTCGAATTATTATATATGGATAAAAAATGGAAGGTGAAATATTTTAACTGATTATAGTCAGTTTCGGCTTAGCTCCAGAGTAATTAAAATAATTATTGCAAAATAAGGGGGGGAAAACAACTATGATTTTCATTCACTCCACTTTTCCAGAACTCCTTTCCGTACAAAAGTGTATAATACGCATCCATTACTTTATCTACCTACTCAGGAAAAAAGAAACTTAAAGGAATCATGACTCTGCTCCTTTGGTATTCATCTAGTGCATAGCAGTGAAAGATAATCAACACCAAGTTAAAATACTAATTGAAAATCGAAGATTTCAGTTAAACTTTAGAGACATGGCAAAAAAACGAACACAATGATTAAAATTCGTCTTGCGTAGCTAAGTGTGATAAAATCGCACATTTAATATAATCTGTAACTTCTATTTTCATATTGAGAAAAAAAGGAATCCAGTATCTTAACACTTTTTCCTTTGGTGAAATATGGAAAGGTTTTCCTCCAGCAAAATGTCCCCTCAACTGCATCTATTTATTCTCGATCAGAAATTATATATTCAAAAACCATATTTAACTATTAAGGCAGGGCCTTAATACTAGATTTTCAAAAATCTTTCCTAGATGGATTCCAGTAACTCGCATACAAAAATGTACTTGATCGGTATTAATTTTTGTCACACAAAGATGCATCCAAACAAAACGTCAGACTTGGAAAATAATTTTTCACTAATTAAGAATTATACGATCAATGTAAATGGTCGCCATTTTGGTTCGCGTCATAGTAAAAGAAACGAGCTGCTTACCAATGTTCTGTAAACCGCAGCTCGGGCGCCGTGGATCCAGCAAACCGTTTCTTCATGACCCTAATTTCTCTAAACAGATGACCATTTTCACCAAGAAAGGTACACGATCGCTCCACAACTATGCTTCAGGTGGTGAACTTCTCGCCTCGCTAATTCCCTCGGACCCAATGAAAGGAATAAAGGAATATTTATGGGATCTTGGACGTGTTGTTTCATCCTCATTCGTCACTAGCACACCGCACTGGATGTTTGTTTCACCGTAAATTTTTCTTGGGCGATATATTTACATTACTGTTGTGACTTTACTATAATGGCGGAAAACCTGCACTCCCGATCGGTTATAGCATTTAAATTCTCAAATATTAAAATAGAAGAAGCCCCCAGGCAATTAATGTGTGTCCGATCACGTGAAATATACCTATTCCCCTGAAAAAGTTTGGAGCTCATTCAATAACTGTGCTTCAGATCCCCACAAACACATCACAAACGATGGGAACTGCATATTGCTCAAGCAAAGACCAAGTCGAATCGTCAAACTAGGCTTTCGGGTTCAAAAAGAAAAATATCGTGCGTCTTTTGTCCTCATTTTCGTCGCCACCGTCATCTGTCAGCCGTACCGATCACGTTGGTTCACAGTGGCACCGGGGGAAGAATGGCCAGAGCGAAACGGAGAAAAAAGAATTGTACATCTATTTGGTAATCCGGGATTTGAAACATAATACGTCGGCAGGAAAGGCGATGGTGTCCGTTCCATTCGACCAAACGGAAGTCGTCTAAAAGACCACAGGCACAACAACAGAAAAGTAAGTACATTCACAGTGTCCTTCAAAGCTATGGAACAACTTTATTGGTTCTGCGTTTTTTCAAATATGTATTATTTGAGCTCTCGTTTTTCTCTAAACTTGGCTTAATTAGTACTTGATAATCGAAAAATCATGCGTCCTAGGGAACGTAATTTCATCGGTTCTTAATAGGTTTAATCTGTAAAGGTATTTTACGCGAAAGACTGTCGAAAAACTGTCACAAACTTGTCTGGTATCTGTGCAGGGTGGGCAACATTTGAGGAGCATGATGCGTGCCGACTTTGGAAGCGCGCATGTATGTGAACACGTGTTCCTTCTATAGGCGTCCGCTCTGCAGACCGGCTGTTCACGAGGTTTACAGATCGCGCAGGTGTTCAAGAGCCATTTTTGTGATGGTTGATTGAATCAATTTTACGCGGAAAAAACCAGGAGTAATACCTTGGGATGGAGATGGGCGATTCCGATTCGTTTCAATCAGAAATCGATTATTTTAATACGATTGTCGATTATTTTGAATCGATTATTGCGATCCGATTATGGTTTGATTTGTTTCCGATTCGATTCGATTCCTTTCCGATTCGCTTCCTTTCCGATTCGATTCAGTTCGTATTCCAATTCAATTATGATTCCGATTCAGTTACGATTCCGATTCGGTTCCGAATCGATTCACATGATGCGATTCGAATCGATTTAAAAGGATTCGATTTTTCAAGCGAATCGATTCACACAATACGATTCTAATCGATTCATTCCTTGAAATCGCCCATCTCTACATTGTGATGTGGTATTTTATTAAACTACCACTTCGCCATTTTATCAGCCGTTGCAATGCCAGTGTTACTCATTCTATTCGTAATTCAAATTACATACGATTTTAAGGAATTTCTTTATTTCGCTTTTTACTAGTACGAGTCGTATCTGTGACGTGTGACATTTCGGTGCCAAGTATCTGTGTTTAAGGCAGCTCGCTCTGCCATTGCGCTTACTTTTGAACAAGGAATTTCTGTTTCGGAGAATCTTATTTGATTTATTGGTGGTATTTTTGGTTATAAATTGCGTCGACGGCTATGCTCATTCAGCACCTCTTCAGATAATAGGAAAAACACTACTTCACAAACTCAACGCCCGTGTCCTAGGCGGGACCCGAACCCGCGGTCTTTGGGCTAGCCGGCGAGAACTCTGCCCCAAAGCTCACCATCCCACTCGAGATATTAGTGAAAAAAAATTAAAATTCATGACTGGAAAATGTCTTAAAAATATACACATTGGCACAGATAATAAAATTATTTCGTATTACGAGAGAAATATTGATGCGTTAATACGAGTACGTTGATAACTTGAAGGGGGAGGACCTCCCGTTTTGACCTTACATATTGTGACGGTGTTTGTTGTTGTTTTCATGCATGTTTGTACTGGGAGGTCAAGCATTGAGATTGTTCCGCCCGTTGGGGATGATGTTCTGCTGTTTTTTTTTTGCATGCGGGTTGCTTCATTCTGAGTGTAATGTGTCTCTGAGGGTGCATTTGTATTTAAGAGTGCATGTGAATGTTTGGTGGTGGCTCACCACCTGCCACACGCCCTTGAGGCGGCTTACAGGTTATTGCGTAGAAATATAAAAATACATTTCATGCGGGAAAAAATCAATTAAAATTTATTTGTTAAAACATGCAAGTTATATGAAAAATATACCTATGCATGTAAACACTAGCTCCCCTAAGTATTGTCTCCAAGTTTGTAATCATATTTATTTTTATCTCTGATGGAAAAAATAACATTTTATATCAATCTGTTCGACAGTCTATCTCCTGATTGTATGTACGTGGTCTTATCTTCCGGTACTAAAGTAAGTAAGTCGTTCTAATTACTAAAAACTAAAACTAAACGTAGGTAAGTAAGTCGGTACTAATGACGAGACGATGAAATAATATGACGGTAGTAGCAATTCCGGTAGCTTTGGAGTCCCTTGTGCTCGGTTAACTATAAGAATAAATCGAAAAAATATATTTAAGCCACAATTTGCGTTGTACTTCTAAATGCATTGAAGTGGCTGCAATTTTGAACGTAAACGTATGTTTTTTTCACCGAATCAGGCGTGATGTGGTGGAAGTGATTCATACTGAGAGTAAAAAAAACAGCACTTTTCCACAGAAAAAGGTGGAAAAGTGCTGTGGAAAAGTGCAGTTTTTTACTCTCAGTGTAAACGTATGAAGTAGAAAAGTATGAGATTTGGAATATATATCCATAATTTTATATGTAAAATCATTGTATGTTCATTTCCATTTCACAGTTAGTAATATTTCATGATCACATGAATATTCCGCAATTACGCGAATCGCATCGTGCCAACGATAAAAACTGTGGTAATTACGTAGTTATTCCCATTTTGGATATCCGTAAGTTTCTCTATGTCATGCCTATGTGATTTTGTTTAAACCGCACCTTCATTAATTGTATCCAGGCTTTTCCTGTCAGCAAACTAGCCACAATTATCTCGAGCTGTAATTTCTCAAATGTTTAGTTTATTTGCTTAGTAACAAAGAACTTTTTATAACTAAGTTTTTATACGTCATTTTATAACTTCTAACACGAACATCTTTCATTATAACATTCGACATCCTCCGATATGTCATTCCACCCGGTCTCTTCTATGTCGCAGAATCATGGAAAAGAACATTTTCTCCCATTATTCGACATCCTCTGAGTGGATTCGCCTCTTTAATTTATTTTCCTCCTTCGTGAAAACTAATTTCTGATGTTACTATGGTAGAAGCGATCATTCATTGATAATGAATTTGCTCACTGAAAAACTATATGTAGCCAAATACTATTACTGCTGCTGCGAAGTTTGCGGTGGAGCACCGCAAACTTCTCAGCACCAATCCATGAAACACCGCGGAAGCCTTCGCCAGAAATACTATTATTTTAAACAGATGAAGCCATAAAATAAAAATATTTCCTTCCTGGAGAGTTTTTTATCCTTATCCCATCTCATTTAGGAAGACATTGTCTAATCTGGCATAGTATAATCTATTTATATTGTATTTTTCCTCATTTTATAATACCAGACTTTGAATATGGTTCTTACTGAACATTTTTGTATCTCAAAATGCCGTTTCGCCGTGGCACATAGCTAATTTGCATTGCAAATTTAAATAAACAAATGAAATGTAATTATCGCCAAATTTCTCCGTGGATATTTGCTCCGTGAAACTATATGCACTTTCTCCATGAAAAAACTTTCCGGGGGTAGACTTTGACAGCATTATATAGATATCCTATTACTAAACGACTTGGTGATATTGCATCTACACTGTTTTGTTTTATTTTTTTGATTCAGGGTTCTGCAAATTGTTGCACGGGAAAAAAAAAATTTCTTTAGAAATCTCGAATCTGGATATTAGCGAAGTCAACAGTTTAGTCGAAGAAGTCGATGACAATTTTGAGAAAATCAGGAAGAATATATCGTGAAAGGGTAAAATATTTACAAATGGACCAAAAAAATGAAACCTACTTAAATGTGTAACTTGTTCATGGCTGGTGATTTCTTTTTTACTTTGAATTATAAGTTGGTCATCTTACTCCAGAGTTTCTCACATTTTCTGCCCCCCGGGGGGGGACTTTGGCACAACATTCATGCTCCATAAGATCCCTCCCCAATTATCATTTTGCATGTATTTTGACTCCGTCGACACTTAATACCGCGTGAGCTAGTGTCGCGGTTTATTGTTGGCGTCCGAGGCGCGGACGAGGCGCTCTCTCGGCGCGAAGAGGAGGCAACAACTCGGATCTCTTCCTCCCTTTGAGCGACCCTCCTTTGTTTCATTCCGATGTTCAAATTTACTGCACTGCCACTTCTATTCACACCTTAGGTATTTTCCGTGGGAACCATAGGGTTCTGAAAAACCCCATCTAAAAAACAGTCTTACAATCTTTCATTTCACTGCAGACTGTATTTTTCTTTATTCGTTCATAAATCATTACTTTCTTAACGATTGATTGGAAGTTCATGACCCTCGGGACGTGATGGATAATTTTTTAAATGCCGGTCTCGGTGGCGACGGGGGTAACGTCCTCGTCTGTCAACCCTGGAGGTCGCGGGTTCGAATCCCGACTAGGTGGATTTTTCAATCTCCACCTAGGGAATGGATGTGTATGTTTCGTCCTTGTTATTAAAAATGTTATAGTGTCCACTGTAATTGGCCTGTAATTAGTGCTGTTTGCGGGCGATTGAAAATAAATAAATAAATAAACACGCTTGAATAAATTTCCATGTCCTTCCCCTCAGATGTCGGATATTGAATCCAGGGTGATGATTTCGGATGTGGGCGGAGTGATTTCCTGTGGGTCGCAGGAGACAAGTCTGCGTTTATATTGTCATTTTTTTATTTTGACTGTTATTATTAATACTGATGAGACTGTTACAAGTTGACCGTGTGGTCAGGTGGTAACTCAGAAGTTTCATCCGAAGGATACGAAATACAAATATGAAAGAAAATATTGAATAATAAATACAAAGCAATGAGTACAAGAAATGAATACGTAATCAAAGTCAAATTAATTAAAATTCAACAAGCAATATATAAAAAATACAGTCATGGAAAAAGCATATCTCATAGCATATGATGATGAAGGGTAATTAATCTACCGGTTAAGGTAGGTTTTTGATGAGCATTAGCTTAGGTTGGCCGCATAACATCTAACTATAATCCCTCT
>WURS02075505.1:0-10323 GCA_011762765.2 Rhinocypha anisoptera | reverse complement strand
GGGGGGGGGGGGTGGGGGTGGGGGGGGGGGGGGGGGGGGGGGGGGGGGGGGGGGGGGGGGGGGGGGGGGGGGGGGGGAAGAGGCGAAACACCCGATCCGAGAAATCGCTAGTGCCGTGGTGCATGTTACTGTGAACCTAGGGAATGTCGCGAAACCACCTCCTTTTTTTTTGCTTTCACGACTGTGTGTGTGTGTGTGGGTGAAAAGTAGAAAATCCACAGCCTTTGGTTTTAAAGATGCTCGTTTTGGCGCCTTAGTCATATACCCACGCTCATTTGTTCCGCGTGTGGAATGCAATGCGAGCATCCGTTCATTTCCTTCCTTATTTGTTCTGTGCGATATCAGCGCAGTTATCGAAGAAAGTTGTCGTGAATAATCAGTCCAAATATCTAACTCACATATACACAAACTTATCTGTAGCCACATCATGTAATTTATTGAGGAAGACATTGGTTTTCTTGTAATTTTCTTGCTTGAGCTCTGACATGAAAATGCGAGGATGACCTTCTAGGAATAACACTGGTGCTATTCTAAAAATAGGTTCTTTTGGCGTTGCTTTGAATTTTGCTAAAGCACACACCTTTCAAAGGGTTCCAACGCAGTGGGTGGCCTGTCATTATTATGTATCTAGGCCATGAACTCAATCAAACCTACCCCCAGTGATCCGTTATTTACAGATTGTGGCGCAGTAAGAGCCTCTCTAATTGATGTGTACTTGCTTTTAAAAGCTGAAAAGGGAATCGATTTCTTCAGTTAAGTATCTCTTTCCGCTTTTTTTACTTTCCTTTATATTCAATGCATGGTGTCCTATATTTTTCTGAAGCTACGGTGACTAATAGCCATGGAAGAAAAAAAAACAAAAATACTTGTATTTGAAATACCTTAATTTCAATAACAAATACAAATTCCATTAAAAATTGTGTATTTCGCGATTCAGATTGACATCAGTTATAGCACGTCCATGTTTTGAATCGGACGCCTTATCTTAGCCGTCACCTTCTTTCAAATACCGTATTATGCATATTTATTTTTATTGTTTGAAAACATACGCAAAGTAGTACAAAAAATCCATTTCCTCGGATGTAATACATTGAACGTGTTTTGTACGATTTTTCATTGAAAATGAATTTATTACCGTTTTTCATTGCACCTCGTGTATATAACACATGCGTTTTCTTCAAAATGAGATACTGAAGGATTAAATTTAGAAGGCGAATATCTTTAGAAGGAAACTAAATAAGTAGTAATATAGTCTATGGAATAAAAAAGAGGATTCAATTGTTTTTTAATTTTATGCCTGGCACCATTGGTAGCGGATTGGCTGAACTGCACTCCGTGGACTCGTAATTTAACTCCGAGTGGAGCCACCAGGCGGCGGAGTCGGCACACCTCCATCCGAACTCAATCCGGGTAATTTTCTAGTTACCACACCTTCCACGGAACATGCGCACGACAAAGGGAAAAAAGCAACTCGTAACACCATGGTTTATGAACTAGGGTCTGACACGAATGAGTTTCTGCCTCCATTTATCAATGTAACCCTAACAGAGGGTGTGGTGGTGTTTCTGGTCTGTGATAAAGTTGTGAAGCGTTTAAACGTATGTGTTCATGATATTTAATATGTATTTTTCTGGGTAATATATTAGGAAATAATTCTCTTTTGAAGGAGCTAATCTAGTAGTTTAGTAGCTAATTTTGAATTTGTATTTGGATTTTGAGTGTTATGGAAAAAGATAATTTTTTTTATTAATTATAAATTAATAATTAATCTTACACATTCTTTTTTTAGTGGCAATTCGGTGTTATTTACTTCCTTTTATCATTGGCGTATTTCATCTGTGGCACGTATAATATGGGTTGCGAGAATTAGAATTTAGGTAGACCATTCTTTCGTATCCGTGAACACTAGTATCGTTAAGAGCCAATGATTCAAATGATTTTTTTTTTAAATATTCAAATGCAAATTAGTTCAAAGTTTTTAAGGAAAAATAAAATTTCACAAGAATAACTTGCCATGTTCATAACTTATTGAAACTTTAACTTGTTCTTTGTTTCATTTTTCCTCGAGTAAACTATAGATTTTCAAAGGAAATTTTTTAATTTTCTGTTACTAATCAAATTATCGGTCTTTTTTAGATTTTCTTTATTATTAATAGAATACATTAAAAATATTGATGCTAAATATGTCGAAAATAGTTTTAGTGGATGACAAATGTAACTATAAACATTTGACGTTGGTTTGATGAGTTAGGGGCCAGCGTATCGTTGCCTTTTTTTTGAGCCGGTTCACCTAACTTAGTCGCCAGTGGAATGCTGTACCGGTTGTGGGATGTGATCAAGAATCCATTTGCAAAATATTGCAGAAATGTCGTTTCCGCAAGAAACGGCTTTTTCATACGCAATTCATTGCGCAAAATGACGAGCACTTGCTCCGTTGAAATGCTCAAGGTTTCTGCCAACTCTCGAGCTTATTCCGCGAATGAGCAAAAACAATATTCTGAAATTTATCAGTGTCTTCCGGAATGCTTACTGTTAACTGGACAAAAGAATGGACTATCTTTTTAATGCTTTATTTGCCGCTTTTGAACTCGTTGACTCAAGAGTTTAAAGGATTCGTTCCAAAGACCCGAGTCACCCAATGTATGGAAAATCCTTTGATGGATTTCCTCTGATGTCTTACCTTCCACAAAACAATAGCTAAATCGTAATAGAATCCCTAATTTTATTTCAAATTACACTTAACAAGCCTTAATTACGCTTAAACTATTGACAAACAATCTACTATCGTGGGACATGCAGTAGTAATCACGAATATTCAACTATATAAATAGGAGTGTACGACTCTGTACAAAGTTGGTGCGTGTGCTATGCATGCGGACCAGGTTATTCCCCAAACAGAACTATTTTTCCAAACTCACACGGGAATAATAGCTCAGAAGTTTTCAAATGCATAAGGAAAATTATTCTTCGTCAGGAAAAGAGTTAATACAGTAGCCGAAAACGGAGTGTGAAAATATACTCTGTTAACTTAGTAAAATTGAAATATGTCGTTTGTCCAGAAATGTGTTCTGAGATGAGTTTGACGATCCGACAAAATATATACCAACCAAACTCTTAATTATCATCATCATAAATTATGAGTCATTGATAGTTATGTAGCAGTTTCTAGTCTAACGTGTCATCTTCAAACCTGTGTTTGTTTCAAAAAGTAAATACTTTGTAATTTTCACATGAAATTCATCCTAGATCGACCGGTTTCGTCAATAAGGCGACGTCATCAGGTGTGACAATCAGATCAGACCTAATGATGTCGCCTTAGCGACGAAACAGGTCGACCAAGAGTAAAGTTATGAAAAATTAGGAAGTTTTTATTGTCTTAATCATGGATTTAGGAGATTGGAGGTACTCAATATAGTTTTCAACATAGAGGAGCTCTATGATATCAATAATTGTTTTTGGTGTTGGTTTTCCTCTAATGTAATCTCCACCTTTGAACGTAGCTCTGAAGTGCGACCTTGCGAGCAATTGAATATTCCGGATAATGTTAAGCGTTGAAGGATAAATTGGAAACCGCATGGACCACCTTTGACTGCTAGCCAATGTAATAAGGTCAAAGTCTCTTTTCATCTAATAAATGCCGTACACTTTTTATCCACCGCCATGATGAAACCTTTACCTCATCCTCGTGTTTAACCCGAGTCCAATGCCTCAATCCGTCCCTAATTACCCTCCTCATTAAGGTTTTGCAGTATGGAATATTTTTCGCTGAACCATCAATAGTGAATAATGGTGAATGGTTGACACGGCTTTTAGATGTTTCATTTGTAACATAACGAGGCTTTTTTTATGATTCGTGTTTAGTTCCCGTTCTGCCTTGGGCTCAATTCCTTTCAAAGTCCTACCCGGGCCTGGAGGGAGGAGGGATTGCTTTTCCTTCAAGGGCGGCTCCCTTTGCACAGCGACGACCTTCCTTTTTGAGATTAGATTCGGCGAAAGTTTCGCTCACGCCACGTGGCTTCTTGTTGGACGTTTTGACTGCCGGTGCCATTTGTTGCCGTGCGGAAGTTGGCCTCCATTTGCCCAACCGTGAGAACAGACGACGAATAGGGCCAAATCTTCTTGTCCTCTACATTATTAATTTTTCCTAAAGATTGACGGATAGTTAATACTGAATAAGCACCAAAAAGTTCTTCTGTCGCGTTATCTTTACAATCAAACCTTCAAGAAGTGAATAGGACTTCCATAATGCTACAAATACTATCCTCGTATTGTATTATTTTTATAGACGGGATAGACATTTGGCAGGCGCGGTTTATAATCCCAGGTTAAATTCAGCAATTGTTTCCCGGTGAATTGTCAGACATTGCATGTGTATTGTCGTATATAGGATTATTGTGGGTTGGGTTGTGACTCAGATAGCCGGCCAAATGCCGGTCTAGCCTTCTCGCAGAACAACCACCAACTATGTTATTGCGTCCGACTGACTTCCTGGAATACAAGTCGAAAAGCCGACGGCCTTCCAGGAAAGCCAAGGAGCAGTCAGATTGCTATGGTATCCTTTTTCTAGGGGAAGAAAAATTCTGAGGTGGATGAATTCCCCACGGCAACGCCGTCAGCATGGTGAATGCGACAGGATAAACTCATTGTAGTGATGAGTGGAATCCTGTTGCCTTTAACATGATATTTTGAAAGCATACAAGTGAAAAGAAGAAAGCCTGCGCAGTACCTCGAACATATATTAATCATGCAGGGATTGCATTATTCTATGAGCAAGGCTGGAAGGGAGAATGAGCAGGATGAAGGAAGCAGCCACCAACATGAAATGGGATTCATAAAGATCAAAGACAATCAACAGGACCAAATTAGTGTTGAGGATCGATTCATTGGGGAATTTAGATAAATCTGAGAAAGGAGAGAGTGAAGCAAATTGGAAAAGGATAAGAATGGAATGCAAATAGCTTGTGGAAAAAAGTCTAGGATATAGAAAAGGAGATGGGCGCTAGAGTTGTGATTTCCTAATTGAGGAAATTGTTTGAGTGGCAAAAATTAATTGAGATCAGGTGAGGGCACAGAATACTGAGTCTGCTGAACTGTGAAAAGGAACATAAAGCATGAGAAATGTGTCCAAAGTTGGAAGGTAATGTGACAGTTGTAGGGAATGGAATGATGGACCCTTTTTTTTTTAGGAAAAATTAAGAAATCTATTTCTGCATAGGGAAACATAAATTTTTGCGGAAATTATAGAGAGAAGACTAAAAGAAGAAAATAAAATGCTAGACATATGGAAGGAGACATATATTAGCTGTATATTTTTTATATACATTTTTACATTTCATATATATTACTATTATTATTTTACATTTTATATACATTATATACATTTTATATACATTTTTATATACATATATACAAATTTACATACAGAATTGAAAGAAGAGGTAGAAATATACCATGGGGAAAGAAATGTAATGTTAGTGGATATAACGAAATGGCAGCAAAAGACGAAGCACGACAAAGCAGGAGGAAGCTACGAGCTCCCAGTGGAGTAGTTAGACTGCCCATTAGGAGGAGGGCTGGAAATAATAACATCACTCAGAAATATTATTATATATAAAAGTGGAAAATGGCCTGAAGACTTCTTAAGGACCAAAGTTGTTCTCTGGTAAAAAATAGAAAAGAAAATATGGAGCACAGAACCATTATCTTGGTTGCTCATTAGCAGTAATACCTCAGAGAGCGATTCACAGGAAAATGATATATATATATATATATATATATATATCATGGAGGAAATAATGGCAGGGGAACAGATTGGTTTCGGGAAAACAAGGGAGGTTATGAATGTAATTGGAGTTGTGAGGAGTATTGTGGAAATATACGTATGTGTAAAAGGATTGCGTCATAGCCGATTGGAGAGAAAGAAGAATGAGAGATGGTGTATAGAGTAGTGAGCAGTTAACAGCATAGGAAAGAGGCGAAAAGAGTAGTTTTGTATTTCCACAGAATTAATTACACAAAGTAGATTTCGACTTCAAGCGTCGTCATCAGGTTTCACCGTAGACCACGTGATTGACAATACGCGTCGAAACGTAGGCCATGAAAAAAGTTATCTGTATAAACTGGATTGTTTTGTTCCATTCAGTCATGGGAGTGAGACGAGTGTGCAGTTTATCTCCCATTTAAAAACATTCCATCTAGACAAATGGCGAATGATTACTTGAAAAACGAAATTCGAGTGACCATGGGCAAAAATATTACAGGTTCTGTGATTCGTTCATTGCTTTAATAGAATCCGAAGGGAAATTAAAGTGCGAGAGAGGGCAGGTGAGCGTAAATGAACGGAGTCCAAATAAAATAAAAAAAGCAAAGCTAAATAAATTAGGGAAAGAAAAAGAGTTAAATTTTCTTGGGGAAAGAGAATAGTTAGAACGAGTAAATATGTTTAAGTATCTTTGAGCAAAAGGGAAAAATGTAACCGAGTTGAACCCATAAATGGAATTACTGTTTATAATCTAAATGACTTATTAACCTGAGGATGATGGATAAGTTACTTATCGGCTAACAACCATCTAACTTGATGCCAGAGAGGAATTCATCAACATCCTTCTCAGAGAAAGCACATACTCATAATAATGATGATAAATATCAACTAACATATATTTATATTATTTATATTTAATTATATATTTATATTATATATATTTAAACAGACGACACTTTAAGCGGAAAAATCTTCGTGATTAGCCAAGAAATTGATAATACGTAATTCATTGGAATTATAAAAAATGAAAATTAGAGGCTGAAACAAATAAATGAGCTAATGAGCAAGGCATCTCTTACCTGGATTGTTCAACATATAGGTACTTGGAAGTGGCAATAAAGGAAATAGATGGAAAGGGCATTAAAGGAGTCAAAGTGAACAGAGTAGAAAATAATATTCTGCGTTTCGCAGACGTCATAGTAGTTATAGCAGAGAAACTTGGAAGACCTATAGACTACCTCGAACGCAAATGAACAACTAAATTAGTACAACATGAGAACACAGAGAAGTAATGCTAAAATATTAGTATGCGGAAGAGAGAAGCGGATTGCGGACGTCGAGCTACGAGGCGAGAAATTAGAACTGGAGTCCTTTATCTACCCGGGAAGTAGGATGACATGGGACTGTATGTGTTCTACGGATTTCAAGAGTACGATTCAAACTAAGAAGGCATTCATGGCGAAGAGCCAACTATGTACTACGATCAAGGCAGATATCACTCCAAAGAAGGAATCAGTACGTGAAATCGTTCGTGTGGTGCACGACACTCTATGGATCAGAGAACTTGGAAATTATTTGCATATTTTTAACAGAGGTGTCCAAACATATGAGTCATAAAAAACATTAAAGAGCAATAACCTAAAATTGTTGTCGAGGTAATGAAAAGATTACAGATGAGAATTTAAAAGTCATGCTAAAGTATTACGACTACATAGTCGGATGGCGTTTTAATTTTGGTTGACTTCTCCATGCGGATTCGTTACCATCGAGAACTAATTGCAATACGGCGGCACAGGCGCCCTTCACCTTAAAGACACGTCAGGCTTCATTAGAGCCAGGGTTTCTCGATAAAAGCACTCTATTAATACATTATTATTCAAACAATATGAAACATGACCTACCTATAATGAAAGTCAAACAAACGACTGCGAAGCAAGGAAGAAATCATTCTCTTTAACACTAACGCCTTTCAGCTTTTCCACAAAACTATGCTAAATCTGATTTGCCTAATTTACTCCGTTCCGAATGTCGCACAAGAATTTTGAATCTTTAACGAGTGCAAACGGAACAACGAAACTCTGGATGCTCGCAGTGATAAGTTGATATCCTAAGCGCGAAATGGAACTGACGTAATTGGATTAATATGTAAGAGAGATGATGTCAGCATAGGACTGGGCTCCATTTGACTCGCAATTATGTAACTAATTCTCTTAATTATAATGAAGAATATTTTCTCAGGCCAACTTTGAATATATATTTCTTGGATTTTTATTGGTATTCGCCTTCACAGAAAGAAATGAATTGCAATAAAACGACAGTAATATTTGTATTTCGGGTAAAATTTTGATTTCAGCTCTTCTAAATGAGTGTAAATGTTTCATTTCGTTTTCATGGATGTAATGCACACAGGAGTTACTCCGCAGTCTTTAAAAATGAAATTGGTAAAAGCCTACTAACCAACACCACGATTTAACTTGATTATTTACCCATGTGGTTATTTCTTTTAATTTTTACTATTTCTACTGAGTTTTAGGCTTCATAATGATATAAGACATAAAATATTAATTCCTGAGCGCTTTGAATATTTATTCCGTCAGAAAAATAACAAATCGACTTAAATTTGTTCCGGGCTAAGTCAATTACGCTAAAAGGTGCTTAATTCAGATCGGCTTATCATTAGCCGGAGCCCAAATTCAGAACTAAATAATTAAAACTACTCACCTATTTCTCTACCACTCATTCCTTTTCCAAGAGTTTTCGAGTTTTTTATTGGCTCTTCCATTGAAGGGATTCAGTTATTTCCACCCGACCTTACAATATCTTACCGACCTTTGGAAACTAAACGGGGGAGGAAAATTCTTTCTCCTCTCAAATTAGGCCCAAAAGTCTCCAGAGAGATAGGGAGTTATCTTGCGCGAGTACATTTATTAATTAAAACCATTAGTCCCCTTTTACTCGACTCCAAAGCTTCAAGTGTGCTACCTTAAGTCTCAAGTGGGTCGGAAGTAAATTAATGTGCCATCGGGTTCATTAGGTTGAAACATTTGAGTAGGAAAGGAGGATGAATGAGATGGTGGGGAATGGAGATATTAAGAAATTGGAAGGAATAGGAAGTAGATACGCACCGCTAAGTTTATAGAAGAACGTGTGTGTGTTGTTTATATAGGTTATACATATATTTATGTATGTAATTAATTTTGTTTATTTAATAATTTTTATCGCAAATAGTTACTAAGTAAAAGAAGATATAGACGTGTTTGGATATTGACTGCATTTTCTGATGTCGTCATATCCTCTTACTCTACTGTAACAAAGAAATCTGTAGCTCATTAGGCGAGTTCCGATGGTGAAATGTTTGTATCTTGGTTTATATCTTATACCCTAAAACCCCCAGCGATCTGTTGAGATAAGAGTTTTATTTATCTGATGACATCATGGTTTTAAATACGGTCCTTATAATTTTCATACCGTGAACGTGATATTAGAGAGAAGGCTTTCGTGGTGTGCGTTTGGTGATTTTAGATTTGTTGGTTTTTCACCGTGTTTTTTCTTGCCGAAAACAAACATATTCGCATGTATTCTATTCAGATTCTTCTATTTATATAAAAGGATCCCCGAACTTCATGAAAACCACGTTGACCGGTTTAATTCAAATGGAACTCCGGTAAAACTTTTGGTTCTTGACATCAAAATACGTGTTAAAAACACCGAAAAAGTAATAGCAACATGAATATGAATCAAATGACAAATAAAATCTTGGAATAACGTAAGAACTGAATTGGTTTACTATATTCCTAATATATCACGAAAAGAAGACCAATTAAACTAAAGTGAACGTAATTCAGCCAATTAACTCAATGGCGTAACAATTTACTATTGCATACCATTTTCTATTAATAAAATGGCAATGCAGTAAGTTAATTTGAAGTCACAATAAGTAGAGTACGAGAAATATTTCTCATAAATTCCTAATCCATGCCTAATTTGGGAAGGAATGAGAGGAAAATATCGCCCGTGGTAAATAAGCATTTAGTATTGTCAGTATTTGTTCTCGGGAAAACTTTTGTTCTATTGATTCCCAAGGACAAATGTTAGTTATTAAACAACCTGGATGATACCAACGGTTTTATTTTTCGAAGTCTCCTTGGCGTGTAGAGTATCTTAGTCTTTGCACGGTAAAATATAATGAGCTAGATTACTCGAAAATTTTCTAACCCTAGTCACCTGCTTTTTAATACAAACACTCTCTACGATTAGACTGCTTAGTTATCTATCTGCCACACTCTTTGGAAAAAGACTGGACTTGATGCTTAACGAATGAATTTCATCCAAAGACGGAATTTATTTGCCGTAACCTGCATCGAATATTTGACTACCAACAATCTAGATCCTTTCCCATGAAGTTAATAGTGATCATGGAGTTTTGTTAGAAATGGATTCTAGGGTTAAATTCAAGACGCTGACGGCATACCATCTTTAGGAATTGTTATTATTGTGCTCTCTGCATTATCGGGTACTGCGTCCGCGTTTGTTGACTTGTGGTGACAACAGTTTCGCTAGCC
>WURS02075495.1:0-10323 GCA_011762765.2 Rhinocypha anisoptera | reverse complement strand
GGGTGGGGGAGAAAGGGAAGAGATAAGACAAACTGGATAAAAAATGCAAGAAAGACACGAAATTACGCAGGAGGCAAAAAAAATTCACCCCCCCCCCACCCCCATGCATATACCCCTAAATTTGACCTCTGAGGCGAAAATAATGTTGATTCGACCTCATTTGGAGCCCCCCCCCAAAGTCGACCACACATCCAGAAAGATTTATTTATCAGATTATGGTTCCCGGATTGCACCACGTTATCGTTGCATCCTAAGTTTTGATTAATTTTAATGTCACCACCGATACAAATTATATCCCGTCTTACTTTTTCACGTGAAGGTTGCTCTTGGAATTTTTTCACCACCATCACTTTTACAGGACTCGATACTACAGATGCCAAACGGACTTAACTCAGAAACCTTATTACTTTGTTGATCATGAGGTTTTCAACGGAGCGGTGTGTGTATCGGGGCAGTTTCAAACGTCCATTATGGGCCGAAAAATCGAGATGAAATTTCCCACAATAACAAAAATAAAAGATTTTTCGAGACATTACGGATTTCTCCTACTGTATCCGTGCCTGGAATGGCAAAATACTTCCTCAACAACGGTCGACGAATGATTATCGCACGTCAAAAAAGTTTTCCCGAACACTAAACAGACATTATTTTCAATGATCAGTGGTAGAATAGAAGGAAGTTCGCCTAAGAAAATATTTTTCGTAACCAAGGAGAAAATAATTCTTGATATTATCTGGTTTTTCCTTTTATATTCGTCTCAAGATTAGTTTTTCGGAAGGCTCCCTAAAAATTGAACCATTATTATTAACAATTACAAACAAAACGAGCGATCTACATTACATACTTGTCCGTTTGACGTGGCCAATACACTGTCACTGAAGTGGAAAACCGGGTATGGTAAATGAAAATTCTGAGAAATAAAGGATAGCTGAGACGCTTCGCGAGGCACAAGTAACAAGAAACAACACACTGAAGCCAGAATTAATTTTTTCTAAGTGCAGGAGTGGCTAATGATAGTTGGGTCGGAGTATCGCCATCAACGATAATTGAGCGTACATTTTTTTTACCGCGAATGAATCTCTCATGAAATTATTCCATGGAGGAAAAGTCTCGGCCATTCTTTGCGAATATTTGTAAAAAAAGATTAAATGGAACTATATCTTCTAAGCAGGGTCATTGGAGGACTATTAATAATTAGGAATCATGACAGATCCTAATGTCAAATTGCATGACTCCCCATCACAGAAAAAAGAAAGATTTTTAGGATTCAAAATTCTAATGAAATCCGCAATACTAATGAATTAGATTTTAGTTGTTTTAAATAATGAGCAGGCCTACTCATTTGAAATTAAATGGTTTTCTTTAATTGCAACTAAATTATTCTAACCAAGCCGTTTTTACATCTCGCCCAACCATTAGTAAAACCGTGTTTCCAAACGAAAAGAAATTAGTAAGGCTAACTGCACTGTGATGCACAGTAAAGTCTCAGATAAACAATTTTGGTAGAAAAGTTCGTTACCTTCCATTCTTGGGTTTATCTTCTCCGTTGCAGAAGAGCGGTCTTCAGTACCAAACTTCGGCAGATTTTTACCCTTTTCAGCTATATATTATACATATTTAAATGCTATTATTTGATTATATTATTCTGCTATTTTTAATTCGGTAACTATGAATCATAAATATTTTCTGTGATAATTTGAATATCAGGGAAAATATATTTTAAATTTGAGAAGGTAGAGCATTCATTTTAAGTAGTAATTTATTGCATATACGACGAGTTATAAATTTATTGAAGGCTATGCGGAAGAGATTAGATGTTGATTATTACACCGCAGCCCATACCACTCGTGAAGTGACTTAAGTTTGTCGACTTTGAAAACAATCAGCAAAACATTATGGTGGAGTTGTGGATGTTGTTGATATGGGTTACGTATACTTGTATTTTTAATATATTTGATCCAAAGAAATTAAACATGATATGAATAAAAATTTAACTACATAATGGCGTTTATTACTGCCACGTTTATTTAGTCGTGAACCTTCACAAGGACTGATAATACTGCTTTTGATATTCAGTCGTTCGCATAGTCCCATTCGCTCTTTGTGTCCCCTGCAGTGAATCATTCATTCAATAATAAATAGTGGACATTTCCATTTGGAATACGTAGGGAATTCAAGGCTTCAAATGTTATCTTCAAACACGATGGGAGATTTGGATAGGCCAATAAACTAAAAGGCTTTGAGGTGATAATAAATCTGTGGCAATATAGACCGCGTGAAAGCTTTTACTAGTTCACTGGAGCAGAGGAAGGAAGGAGGAGCGGATTCAAAAAAATAAGCTGAAAAAAAGTCTTAAGAAAAACAACTTCCGAAAGGGGTGTCTAACTCAATCTGATTGAACGGAAAAGAGGATTAACAAAGATGAACGTTTTACTTAGAACTGGATAATGTCCGGAACAAGGAAACTTTTTAAAGGGTCGGAATATTCTCTGGGGCAGTAGGACAGAGAAATTTATTCAAAAACGAGAATGGCTGATGAAATGGGGAATGGCTTGGGAACATGAAAAATGGAAAAAAAATCGGGATGGGAGACCCGCCTTAGTACCCCTAGGGGAGAAACCTAGATAAGGTAGTTCCTCCCCAGACATCTGGGTTAACTGCAATACATGCTCTATTGTTCAAACTAAGGTGGGTTATTACAGTATCACGGTGAAAGACGCCTGAGGAGCAATCATGATGTGATTTTAAAATTAATTCCAGAGCTGGAATACATGTCATCGACAGATTCCCTCATCGCCATCGTCCATTTCATCACCCCCTCCCTCATCGTCACTCGTCCACATTCTATTTTTGGGATAAAATTTATTAAGTTAATCATGTTTTTTTTTCTCCTGAAATATTTTTCGAGAACTTCAGGTAACATATAACATCCATAATTGCTGAAATCTCACTTACTTCCTTTCCTAGAATGGTCTACAAGAATACCTAAGTTAACCAATTGAGTTAATGAGCAGCTTTTTGAAACCATGGAGCAGCAGTAGAGACTTCTTTAGAATGAGAGCTTCGAGAAGAAAATATAGAGTGAAGAAAGATCATTATTTCGACCAGTGAAGGTTATTTGTATATGGCGCATATTAAAGGCAAGGAGAAGTGGAATACGATATCGGAACGACTGCACAGCAGCAGCAAATTGAAGGAAATTCCCACTTGAACTCCGAGGTCAATAATTTGAAAATATCGTTTATGAAGTTCTCCTTTCGATAAATATGATTATATTGTAAAAATAATTATTGAAATTAATAATAATCTATAAGAAAACCACTTAGTACATCGTAAACAGTAATTTATAACATTTCGTTCTTAGAGACTACTTAAGCCTGAAATCAATTTTCCAACATAAACAACGTACCAAAGGCATTAATTTTATTTTATGGGTTGAGACATAAGTGTTAAGGGAATAAAAAATACCAATTGATCGGCCGACGAAGTTTTAGGGTATCTTTACACATTGTGATTTTGTAAAGAAGCTGTTCTCGGAAGCCTACGTCTACAGAAGTAAACTTGTAGTGATCAGTATTTTTTTAAGTTACTAGGAGATAGACTAGCCTGTCTATTCCTCCAGTGGACCAAATAATCCGACTGTAACTAAACAAGTTTGCGGGGATCGCTTGACGTGGTCGTTGTATAACTCCCTGGATGGATTGATTAACTGGAAAATCTAGATTGGCAACCAAAAATGTGACTTATCGATATACAAAATGAAGTTCATAATATATAACCGTCCGGAATACCTTGTTCTTTGTTGTACACATCTACTTATTTGTTTAAGTTACACTAAGAATAACTTAGTGGTGACGATGCGGAATTCACACGATCAAAAATATATATAATAGTACTTGGAAAATAAAGACAGAAACGTTAACAAAAAGAACTATAGAATGGTAGTACATTTCAATGGACGTTCCGTCATTGTATAAGAGAGATTTATGGTTTAAATATGGGATATATTAATCTAATCCCTGCTGAAATAGCCGTCAAACGGCGAAATTCCGTCACAAGTAATAAGAAGTAAGGAATGGGATAAAAACAAAAAAAAAACACGAACACAAAATGTGGTAAAAAAGATTGAAACCCACCATTTCATATGATAAAAAGTTTTGTTCTAAGACGGGACTCAAACCCGGGTCTCCCAAAATTCGGTCACGTATGCTAACCAATTACACAGTCGAGAACTCCTCCCTCACACATGAATTGATGTGCAGCTTATTCAGGCTATCATCGAAAAGGTTTTGACCGCCAAGATGGCGTTCGGTTGCTTAGACTCGAGAGAGATATATATAAATATATTATATATCATCATATCTCCTTCACTGATGATGTTTGGACGGAATGGAAGGAGAATTCTGACAGAAGATATCTTGCATCTTACATCCTTTCATTCAAGTAAAAGAATTTTGATTCGTTTCTTCACTATATATCCACCAAGGTAAACGTCGGGTTTTAACGCAAGAAAGGAAAATCGTTTCGGGGATTTTTGGGGATAGAGGTGTGTCTGAAAACGCTTCTTTCAAAAACCCCATAAACGGGAAAACCTCGGGGAAAATGAAAGTATAAAAAAATTTAAGTGACGGCGGCGACCGCGCCTGTCGAGGAAATAAAAACTTTCACAATTCCACGACAAATCCCAGGAACAAATTAATAGCTTTAAGGGAGACGGAGGTAGAATACAACAAAACAGACGTTGAAAGGGAATCGCGGAAGGGATGGTGGAGGCGGAGAGAGAGAGAGATAAGAGGGAGAGAAAGAGGAGAACGCGAAGGGACTTTTCCTCGATTCGAGACGAGAATAGGGGGGTTTGGCACTGTTGAGAAACACGAGAGGGAGACCAGGAGGCTCGCGAGATTGGAAGGCTTAGGGAAATAAATGAAACGGCTGACAAACAAATTAAGTCCGAGGTCGGGGAGTGAAGGGAGAGGGGGGTAAGAGAAAGGATGAGACGAAAGACTGCCGAAATAGAATTAAAGGAGGCCCCCATTAGTCGCTCCTGGAAGTTGAACAATTGGTCAGGGGAATCGAAATACAGGGAGGGGTCAGAAAGGGCGCCCTTAACGAACGCACATCGCCAACGATGATCAACAAGGTACCGATCACCAAGGTGTTTCATTTCCGAGAGTCCGGGAGGGATTGCACTTACAGGGAAAAGCCATTAGCGTCTCCCAAGAGGAATCAACGGGGAGGGTCTCTCTCGTCGATGATGCTGCAGAACCCTACAAGACCGGCGCCACTTCCTTATGCAGCAGGGTTTTGAAAGACGCGGTCTAAGATCGACCGAGAATTGAATGATAAGTGTCGCACTCTTGGGAGGGGGGGAGACGCATATGAAAGCGCAAAAAAGGAAATTCTGCGCGCGTTTGAGGTGTCTTGAGATTCACATTTCGTTTTTGCGACCCAGACCTTTCTTCGCGCGGGTTAAGGCCTTAGGTAGGTAGGTACCTTGACTATATTATTTTTATTCTGTGAAGAACTTGACCTCGTACGGCTGAATTAGATGGAGTTGAAGACGACATGGTGATTATGATCAGTACACCGTTATTTCACCGTCATCGATAATTTCATTACACCGCCAATCCATCTGCCTATACCAATTCCCAACTCTTCTTCACCATCGAGTAGTTTCACCTTTTCTCCCATTTTTTAATGAAGACTCTTAGAGCTGTTTCTATGGAGTACCTAATTATATTTACGCATTATTATCCATTATTATCCAATGAATTTCTATAAAAGTTACATTTCTACTTAGCCTACAAACATTATCATAATACTGAGTACTATTAGTTAAAAAGAGATCCCATAGCTTTTAATAATTATTTAATGATGCTCAATGAATTACTACTTAACTAGTATTCCAAGCCTAGTGGTCCCCTAATCTTTTTACATATTAATATGTGTTATGAAAACACGCCTTCTTCTCTCTGAGCGAATAGGTAGACAGTTCAAAGGCGTCATTATGTTCTGTTTGTAACAAGCTTCAGGTAATCGTGAAGAAAAAATGTACAAACAACCTGGAATCTAATACGCATATAAAAAAGAAGGTTGAACGGACATATCTAAAATCAATAAGTAGAAATATTAATGAGGCAGTCATGATTACACTAATTGTAGGGGATTGGCATAACGAATAGGCCAGTCGGAAAAGGAAACGTGGAATGCCCAAGTGATATTTCCTTAACCCTTATATAAGACGTACAGAATATGCATATGCAAATTTCCCTGAGTAGCTAGGCCATGACGCATATTCACAAGCGCATGTTTTATTTTCACCCGAGTGAGCGCACTATGTTATCACGTTTTTTATATTAAATTTTCACTAAAATCAATTTTATCAAGGCACTGCTTCAACTTAGAAATCAATGGGTTGATTTCATCAGCCTAATGAGAAATGCGGCGAATTTTTATGTCTTTCCCATTCCACTTTCCGTCTCATGCTAATACTTCAAGTTAATATTTCGATCATGTTAGAAAATGCCACTCGTACCGAAGAGATAACCTCTAAATGATTCTAATAATTTATCCGCCGAAATAAATATAGTGTCGTTAAACGATTCGCATGTGCAAATACTGAAAATAATAGGTCATAACGTCTGTTTACATTGTTGAATGAAATTGAGAGACGTGAAGAAAGACTATTGTTCCCATTGTAACTAACTCTTTACTATTAAGACTATATAAACATACAGAATCGTAGATAAAACAAGAAAAAGCCCTGTTACGTATACGATACACAAGCAATAATATGACATATATATTTAATATGAAATTTGACGAGCTGAAGAACATTCAGTAGTGGCTTTTGCCAATTAAATACTCTGTGTACATTGAGAACGATATTGGAAAAAATATCAATTTTAAATTTTAAAAGACTAGAGTAACGCTGGAAATTGAATCCACATAACTGCCCAGTTACGCCGGAATAATATTAACTCTTTAAAAAATATTGGGAAAGGGGATGCTTTGAAATTGAATGCTGGAGGCAAAAGGCAGAACAAACAGAAAAGCAGACGGACGGCGAAAACTAGATTTTGATACGCTCTTTAATTAAATTAACCCAGATATGATCCAAGCGATTGTGTAGATATTGCATTAATTGAGAAACACGTAGGTTATCATCAAAACGTCCGTGGTAAAAGAAAAGAAACAACCTCATAGCATTAGGATAAAATCAGCGTATGGATTGGAAACATTGGATTAAATACATTTAATGTAGAAATGTTCATTTTTAGTAATTTTCCGAAAATTTCAACTATTTAATTTGGACAGTTAACTTTTACGGTAGGTTTAGTTGTACATATACGAAAGGAAGACATTTTTTATGAAGATAGCACTTAAAAATCGACAAGTTTGCATGATCGTTTTTCAGGGTTTTCATTAACAGACGAGAAAATTCACATCACAGCACATCAACAATTTGATCATGGTGCGATGCGAGCAAGAAAGTAAACGCATTGCTGATAACTAAAAGTGCGACTTTGATTAAGGAATTCCTAATGTGAGGCAATTCAGTTTCAAATGAAATGCTCGCGAATACTTCCTGCTCACACGTTTAATTTTATTAGTAATGTGAATGCATGCAGCCGCCGATTAAAACCCACTCTGAGACACGCCATTCATTTTGTCGACCTACGGAAACCACCCTCGGCCTCGATTCTGCAGTCATCCGTCAGTCCATTATTTCTCATCTCTGAAACAGTTTATCGAGTTACATTTTGAACGATTAAATTGCCTTAGTGGATCCAGAGCATTCTTTTTTTTTCCTCTCTGCAAAAGCTCACATTTGTCGACAAATCACTATGTAATTGTAAGACACGATTGAGTACAGTTTTTAGTAAATTAGTTTACTTAATTCAATTTAAATAATTTCTAGAATTTATATGAAACAATTTCATTTAATACCTATCACCATCCACCCTCATCATCAGTTTCATCACAATTATTATACTACGTTGACACTGTTATTTGATGATTACATCGCGTGCTTCAGCCCTTAAATCATTAATTCCTCCAGTATCCTGGGGCTTGTGTGATTGCAGCATTGCACCTCTTGCATAGAAATATTACAGGTGAAATCTGAATGACGGCTTTGATGAGGAATTTTGAAGCTAGATGCGAATGTTATCGTAGAAGTTAAGATTAGGTAACGGCTGAGAATACTGAAACACGTTCTTCACCAGGTATTCATCGGAGATAAAGTGAAAAACAGGCAGAATCATAACTAAAATTGTATGTACAAGAGTTATCGCCGTTGATCTAATGCGGGTACTGAGATTAGTTTCACCATACTCCACTGAAATTAGGTAGTCGTGAAAAATGAACGAAGTAAGCAAATAGATGTTTATTTTGCTGTTGTTTGGTTGATTTCTTTTATTTGGGTTTATATTTCTTGCACGCCATGCCTTAAGAACCCCAGCACGCATGAATGTGCGGGTA
Organism: Rhinocypha anisoptera; assembly: GCA_011762765.2. Classification (NCBI taxonomy): domain Eukaryota; kingdom Metazoa; phylum Arthropoda; class Insecta; order Odonata; family Chlorocyphidae; genus Rhinocypha; species Rhinocypha anisoptera. Next base: position 1,839 of record WURS02075495.1, on the reverse strand, counting down.
GAAAAAAAAATTCACGCAGAAGTGCAACACCAAAATATTAAGCCTTACTCGAAGCAAAAAATTGATGACTTGAAAATAAAATCAGGCAACGGGTAATTTAAATGGAATGCTAAGAAATGCCTTAAGAAAAGCTTCCAATGGAAAATAAAAGTGATTTGAGTGACAGAATTGCCTACGCATTTAACAATTCGATTATACATCTATTGATCCTAAATAAATATTTTGTGACCGTGGAAAGAATGAATAATTTTCCTGCGTGTCTTGAAATCTTTGAAAAATAGAAATTTGGTACCCCAAGTGATGATGAATGGTGCTTTCTGGAAGGGTGGGATTTCGATTTACAAGTCTTTTGTCCCTGGAATCGGTGTACGTATTTTCATCTTCCTCTTCACATCCTGTGTCGGTTCTATTGATTTTTTCATAATTCTCCGAGTGTTTTCGTCAGACGTAAAAGCATGTCTTTACGCGCGGACAAGGCGGTTGCTATTTGAGGATAATATTTCCTCTTGGCGGTGAGACAGCAACGACCTCTGCATCACAGAAATGAAGACTAGACCCAATGGAAGAGTGGTGCCAAAGTAGAAATAGGAGAATAATGGAGATGCGATTTATGACCAAGTCCCTCGAAGGATGGGTGAGGCATGATGCGTATTAAAACTGATTCCTGCATGAGGGAGGAAGGGCCGCAATTTAGGACGCGATTTGTTACGGAGTGGTCCACTATGAAAACAGAGGATGGGGGTGTTATAGAGGACGCAGAATCCTAGGGAAAGCTAAAGATGCTTAGATATTAAAGACGCCGCATAAAAGACACAAATTTTATGTGACAACTATTAAAACGGTAATCTTAAACGATATATGGGTAATGTTTAATAATTCCTTCGACGCATTCTAATTTCTAGTCCCCATTACTTCCATGACATTCCATACAGCTCCATCTGCTCCGTTCATCTTCTCAGAGCTCCACCCTCTCGGACTTGTCCATCTACTCTCCTCCTTTCTCCTCTCCAGTTTTTCTGTGGTCTTCCTCTTTATCGACTCATCCCGTGGAGGAGTGTCAGTTTTCAGGATCTGCTTCCTTAGGGAGTCTCCCCTCCGTCATTCTCTAAAACATTCTCCATCCAAATCGATAGTTTCATAATGTGACCTAATCTTTTTATTGTGATTTTCCCATTTTCGATCCTCCAGTGGCCAGCACCAAATTGTCGATTTCTGTGGTGACTAATATAATTTCAGTCCGTTCTATTAATATCCACACAACAAAGTTACACTATTGACGACATGCTTGTATATTCTATGCATATTAACCTCAGATATTTGTTTATTCCTCAGAATGGTATTTACTAGTAGGTTAGTGCTAGTGGTTCACTGTAATTCTGTTAAGGCTGTGGTAAATATTTCTATATATTCCCAGTTAGTCATGGATTGCGAAAAGTTATCAAGACTACTATGTACGATATAGCGTGATCGACCCGTTTTATACCGGACCGATGTCCCCAGGAGGCATATAAAAAAGCCTTGTAACATTCACCCCCCACCCGATCACCAAAAAGAGGAATCGTAAGGATCATAAAGGTTTCCACCTACAGCACTCCTTGTATCCTGTTTTTTTTACTTTATTTTTTTGCGCGACTCCCCCTCCCCCACCTCCTCAATTCCACTATCCTTCCTTCTCTCTCCTCCCTCTCCCTTCGACCCACGCCACCACACCTTAAAAATCTCACGCTCCCTCCCCCCTCCCCCGCTTTTTTCCCTCCTCCGCCGCCGCTCATCAGGTCACCATCCCCGGAGAGAAGAAAGAGATCACTTTCTTCCCAGGTCGGGTTGACCCACTGGATC
>WURS02075484.1:0-10323 GCA_011762765.2 Rhinocypha anisoptera | reverse complement strand
AAGATATTGACTCTGAGACCCCAACAGTTGTTCCATGTGGGAATATTTTCAGTCGCCTGCAAGCAAGCTGTGTCATCTAACTAGCGTGCGTTGTTGAATTGGATTTTATACACAGTTAACGTTGGTCAATAATAAAGGGAATGAAGTGAAGAACCCCTATTGGATTAATTAGCCCACATAAAACATAGATGAGAAACGATCGGCTTATTACCTAGTTTCCCATGCACTATCTAAGCCAGAGTCTTCTCAACACAAAAGATTAAGGTTGGGCTAAAACCTTAGACCAGACATTTGAGCCCAGAAATGGGGCAAGGGTTAGCACGTAGGCGCGTAAGCACCATAATATACAATATGTAGTATAGTTTAGTCATGCAGGGGAGTAAGGCATGGTTGTCCGCTGTCACCTCTGCTTTTTAACTTGTTCTCGGCGGACAAGGTAAAAGAGGCATGGGAAACGGTGGAGTCAGGAATAAAAGTGGGTAGGAAACTCCTGTAGATTCGCGGATGACCAAGCTCTAGTTAGCCATTCAAGCAAAGACCGTAGACCCTGTTGAGAGCAATGTGAGAGGTTTGGAATGGAAAATAATTACAATAAGTTGCATTTAATTAGATTTTCGAGAAGTAGGAAAGCCAAGATAAATATAAGACTAGGAGTTCATTATTTGGAACAGGTGCAAAAGTATACTTATTTAGGGAGAGTCATGGAGAAAGCAGGACGTAGTAAAAAGGATATTACAAGAAGAATGTTATTAGCAAAAGACGATTTTTAAGATGATGAAAAATCAAGAATTAATGAGAGGGACTTTAAAGAAAGACATAAGGAAAGCATAAGTAAGAACCTTCATGTGTTAGCTTTATATGGATCTGAAACCTGGTCCATGAAGAAAGATGGTGAGCGTAGATAGTCGACTTTTGAAATGTGAGTTTGGCGTAGGAGGAAGATACTAATGAAGTAGTGCTAAGAGTGGTTGGGGAGGAGAGGAGCAATTCTTGAGTGAAGCAAATCCAAAGCAGGCAACAATGGTGGGTGGAAAGGATAAAAAGAGGAGATGAGTTGTTGAAGGTTGTGATGGAGTGTAAAATGTTGAGTAGGCGAGGTAGAAACAGTGTGAAAAAGATAATTTTCATGCAATATAATTTAGTGGTTCATTAACATTCTTATCATGCAGGAGAAGTGATAGCAATCGGTGGCAATTTAATGAAGTGCGCACATGCACAACTTTTACCGCACTAACATTTATGTACAAGCACTAACTTCTACTGGTTAATTGACGATGAAACCACATTACATCACATGGATTACGTTACTTCCAAGAATAAAGTAATGAGGTTCATTTCTGTATTGATTCGCGTTGTAACGTCTAGCCTATTGCTGGCCTATTGTTGTGATGTTGTGTACTGGCCATTTGTTTCATTGTTGTTGATGAGGAGTAGAGTTTTGGATGGTTGATTGTTGGAAAGTTTTGTTTGGTGTTTGTGTAAGGATAAAAGCGGAGATTGTTGTGGAGGAATAGCGGGGACTGTTGAGTGCGAAGTGGGGTGATTGTGAACTGAGAAGCGAGAGAATAAAGACGTAAATTTGGAAATGTGCGGCGGTTTTTTGGTTTACTCCCGGGGAGGAGAATGGTGCAAATAATTCTGACGTTACAGCGTCAACAAAATCGGGAAAAATCACACATGCTTTTAAGAGTCGGAGAATCGTAAAGATTCACTGTTTGGAGGTGTGATTATTGCACCTGGTAGGGACACCCACAATGCCAGATAGATCGAAGGGTAGGAGCCAGACGAAAGGTCAAGTACCGTCTCCTCCTCGGTAACGCGGCCGTAAAGACGCCTGATCTCAATAGGGCGGTCATAAAGTGCTGCCGTCACGCTAAAAAAAAAAACACTATTGAGGAAGGAATTAGATGACCACTTCAATTACATATTTCCAAGAATTATGATGAGTCAAATAATGGAACCCAATCCCGTCGACTACGGCTCTCAGCCGTCTGGGGAGGGTTCCGTGAACGGCAACGGGCGAGGCGAGGTTTCCGTGGTCATAATCTCGCGAAATCCTTGCGACTCCACGACTAAAAAGAAGAAAACGAAGAGGACTCAAAGGCTTAGACTTGGGATGTGGTATATAAAAGGACAAGTCTGAGGTCAGGAAAGTTATCGATCATCAAACTCGAGTTGGATAAAGGAAAAATAGGCGTACTAGGGCTGAGTGAGGTAGAATTGAGAGATTATAGAGATTATTAATGGGGTGAAGGGTCAGCGTGGAGTAGCAATAGTTCTAAGCCAGAATTTAGGAAGGAGGGTTGAAAACATCGAACAGGATAGTAACAGAATAATAATCGTATTAGTAAAAGTTCAGCCAACCAACTTAGTTTTAATTCATGTATACATGGTAACTGGTAATTGCCAGGAGGAAGAAACAGACGAGGTCTATGACCAGCTTGAAGAAATGATTGACAGCACACCTGGCAGAATGAATTTTTTAGTTGTGAGGGACTGGTATACTCTCTTGGGTGAAGGAGCAAATACCAATTAAATAGGTGAATATGGTGTGTGGTTAAGAAAAGGCGACGGGGAAATAATACTAGTAGAGTTCTACTTCACGGGAGTGGATATGGACCCGGATCATAATCTGGTATTGATTAGGTGCTGTGTAAAATTCAAAACGATAAACAATATAGGAGGTTAGAGTATTGAAATATTGAAGCCTTGACGATAAAAGAGAGGAATAATCATTAGAAATCAGTAGGTTTTTCTTTTAAATGAGGGAAGCCTAAGTAGAACAGTGGAAAAAAGGTGACAAACTAAAGAAAAGATAACCAGAGTAGCTGAAAAAGTAGGTACTAGGAAGGCTGAATCAGTAGAGAATCAAAAAGTCTCGGATTAAGGAGGTTATGAATATGAAGACGGCAGAGCGTGATCTATGGAAAAACGTTAGTACATATAATGAGAGAACGAAGTATCACGAGACCAATAGTAGACCGAGGCGGAAAACTTATAAAGCGAAGGAGACCTGGTGAAAGGAGCGGTAAGAATTCACGCGAAGACTATGGAGGCAGGAAGAGATGGAAGCACTGTACAGAAAAGTTAAAAGTTTTTTGGGAGATAAGAGCATCCCTCTACTGTAGGAGATAATTCTGGAACGACATTCGAAGAACCTGAATGGTGTAAGCAGAGAAACAGGAAATCTACGATAAGCATAAAACTTGCCAGGACTCGTGATGCGACATACCTAATGAGGATATTAATACAGAGGAATTTTGGGAATTTTTATGATGTATTTGTACAAGAAAGCGTTCAAAAAATAAACATTTGATGAAACTAATAAAAGTTTTGCATAAAATACTAGAGGTTGTAGACATTGTAAAACCTTTATGTAACTCAGACCGCACAAGTAAGGAAAGCGGGTGGAGAATGTATATTGGCAAAGCTAGGCAGAGGAGATAGACAGGGCTGACCGGTGTCATCATTACTTTTTAGCAGTACTCAGAGGAGATGTCGAAAAAAGGCATGGGGCGCTGTAGAATCAGTGATTAAAGTGGGTGGGGAACTCATCAAGTCAGTCAGGTTCGCGGACGCCAAAGCTTTATGAGAATCACTCAGAGAAGTTGAAGTTGTTCAGAATATCCAGGATCAATGTGAGAGGTTTTACATGATAATAAATTGCCTAAAACTATATTGCGTAATAATATTTCCGAGGAGAAGGAATACTAAGTCAAATATAATGTTAGAAGGTCATACATGTAAGTTGAAACTCACATGAACTTTACATATTTGGGTAACGTCTTGGAGAAATACATACAAAGCGGCAGGGATATTTTGAGATGTGGGCCTGGCGAAGGATGGAGAAAGTAATGTGTACAGAGAGGAAAACAAACGAAGAAGGTATGAGAGTGGGAGGGCAGTTAGGCAAAATCCGAAGCAGCCCGGAGAAGTGGACTGGATGGGCACTCAGAATTGACGAGTTGTTGAAGACTGTAATAGAGGGTAGAATGATAAGCGAGGTAGACGTCAGTAAGGATTGGGTATTTTAAATGAATGGTGGCGGATATGAAGTATGTGAAGATGGAAAGGGATAATTCATAGGGCAGGTGCGTTTTTATGCCTGTTCTTAAGTTCAACAAAAACCAACCTGAACCTCAAAATACCAACTTAATATTTGATACATATATATATATATATATACACATCGTATGTCTGTTCAGAATGTTCCTTTCCTATCTTCCCTGGAGTTTGTACCACCTTCTACAGTAGTATGAATCTTGGCTACCCAATGCCATCTCTTGGCAGTAAAAAGCCGAAATGGAGATAGCTACTATATTAGGCCTACAAATTCATGTGTGAGGAAGGATTTCTCGTGGTGTAATGGTTAGGACGCCTGACCGGCAATTGGGAAGTCCGGGTTCAAGTTCAGGCTGAGAACAAAACTTTTTTCACATATGAATTTGTCGATTTCCATCAATATTTTCCACCACATATTGTGTTCGTCCTTTTATATGTTCCTACCCCTTTCATAATTTACTATAATTTGAATGCTGCATTTTCGCCAGATGGCGGTTTCTTCTGTATGAATGAGTATATATATATATATGTTCAAACAGATTAAAATACAAATATATTAACAGAATAAAATTCAAAAATCGTAAGATGAAACTTTCAACAGAACCAAGAGAACTAATTATAATACGTGAAACTCTTGTAGAGGTAAACGGTTGTAAATAAAAAAATCCTTAAATTTAAAAAAACCAACGTGTCTTTTAAAAAAAATATCACCTTGCTTTTTCGTGGGAAGAACTTCACTCTTTTAGAGCCATTGATCCAAAATGGCCGAGGTTTTCCGGTGCGGACAGTGAGTGAAGCAACCAAGATCTTCGGCGAAATGTCGCCACGGGGAAAGGGGCGTTGTGTCGCCACGAGCTACATTCGCGTCGGTTGATTTCAAGCAGCGCCACCAACTCAACCTCCTTCGGAAGGTCATTTGGGAAACCCAGTCCCTCAGGGAAACCTCTGGAAAACATTAATTAACGCTTGCACGCGAAAGGAGTCCCCCCCTTCGGAAATGGAAATTAAAAGGTGAAACAAGGAACTCGTTTAGTTCGAGTCAACAAGTAGTTCCAATCAGGAGGCGTTTCAATCTACGTGCGCAGCGAGGACCCCTGAGCCAAAAAGACGTCGGACCTGGAGGCTCCAGCGGAAAATGAAATACGAGCGCCATGTAGGAGGGGTCAATTCGCCCGACGATAAATTTATCAGCACGAGAAATTTTTTTTTGATCAACGATCTCGAATAGTGGAGGAAATTAGCAAGCAAGATTTTTTTTTGGGGAGTCCCGCAATTTGTTCTGATGGTGTAGAATAATCAACGTCATCATCAATTGTCCTTTCAACTATTTCGTAGTCAGGGGTCGTTAGTAACATGAAGATGTGACGGCAGTGGAGAGAGAGTGTGATTCCATGGCTAAGGATAAGGGCAGTCTTTTTTGAAAATTTGTTGCAGAGATCTCTTTCCCCCGCAATGGAACCAAGCACCCTTTCCATAATATCGCAGTTCACTTAAAACTTGTAATTCAGTCGACAAAGCGGTGCACTAATATAATGAACACATTTAATGGGTGATACCAATAAGTGTAGAGGAAAATTTAAAGTAATTCAATTTTCATGTCACTCGATACAAAATAATGGCAGGGTTAAGAAGAGAATCATATGAAAAAATCAAAACGTCATAAGTGAACTTCCAAAAGCTGAAATATCATTTTGTCAAGCTGAAGGCGTACTTGCATATCCAAATCGCCCATTTGAACGTTTCTGCTTATCTATGCGATTAAAGCAGGTAACCATCACAAGAATATCTATAAAATGATTTCGACTTCATTCATACTTTATTTTTCCTTTGCATTTAACCCTACGGAAAAAATGAGCACATGAACATTAAATAAATCTCGCCAACCGGTGCGTAAAATTTTTAATTTACGTATATCAAGGTTTTTGAAAAAGTATAAGGAGGATCGCAGACAATATAAGTGCTTTGAAGTTTAGAGGGCATAAAAATAGACCATATTCTTTTTGTCTCTCGTCCAATTCGAATTCATTTCACCTTCTCATTTAAAATGGCATTTCTGGTGAATATTTTCGAGTAAATGAGTATAGTGCGTATCTAGAGAGACGTATTAAATATTACACGCTAAGTGAATTGGCTCCTCCCAAACCATTCTTATTGCGCATAAGTTTGCACCACTAATGGAAGTTCGTAGAATTACGGGTATATTCTCGATCGCTATAAAACCACACTAAACAAAAACCCAAATCCATTAACGGAGAGGAAACTAATGGGAGAAGAAAAATTTAACACCAATGATTCCACTACCGGAGGAGCTTTCAATTATTGTTGATAAAAAAACCCACAGTATTCAACCCGAAGGTTGGTATTTTAAGTGAGGGTAGATCTCACATAGTACTAAGCCCACGGCGTGTGGAAATTCACACGTGTAGCAAAGGGGCCAGTTCCTATCCCTGTGCCGCCTGTGGTTTCCCACGAAGATGTGGTACCCGAAAAGTCACTCAGCTTCGGTTTAGCTGGAGGTATCCGGAGTCGTCACCGGCTCTCGAACCCGGATCCCCCGGTCAGTAGCCAAGCACACTACTCACTGGGCTACCACGACCTCTCGTTTTCGTTAAACATGATATTTTTAAAACTTACGTTTTTACAGATCCCAAGATTGTATGAGTTTGGTTTGGATTGTTACAACCACTGTAGGATAATAGTACTTGTATTATTGTTTATAGGGTGCTTCGACGGCTGTGGTCATTTCGCACCTCTTCAAGTCATAGAAAAAAACCTATCTGAACAACCATAACCTGGGGGGGAGTCGAACCCTCGACCTTTGGTTAGCCGGTGTGCACGCAACCCACCAGGCTAACCAGGTCGGCCACTGTAGGTTATACGTTTGCGGAACGTAAATTTATTAATGGTCCTTGTAACTCAAGTCTTACAGTACTTGCATCCTGTAGTTGACTCAATAAGTTCAAGATAATTCACGATAGCTCTTGCTTTCTTGTGGCAACAACAGCTTTCATGATAAATAGAAACAGACATGCAATGAAAAAAATAATACCTCATCTAGCCTTGAAAGAAGGCTAGCTACTCTTCCTCCTTTACTTTATAAGATTTTTCTCATTTCTACGAATAAATAAGTACACAAAGAGCAGTCAAAAAAGAAGCTTATCATGAGACTATGCTAGCGATAAGAAAAGAGAAAATAATGGAACGCATGTCGAGAATGAGACTTCTTAGGGAGATCTGCATTGAAAGGGACCATAGGAGGGAAGAATCTTAGAGGTAGGCCAAGGATGGCATGTGAGAAGCAGATAATGGAGAATGTTACTTAAGAAATTTAAAAAATATGAAGAAGTGACCGAGTACTTTGAAGAGCTGCTACTAACTTATCTTCGGATTTAAAGTCTTTGGTGATGTTGAAATATCTCTATCACTTTGAAACCTCGGGTATTAGAAAGAAACGGAAATGTATTTTGGCGACTTAATTAAAAATAAAATATTTCTCAAGTAGCTGTATTAGTGATCACAATCGAAGTTCTCCTATTCATTCAATTGTAATGAATGTGATAACTACTCGTTATAATTGAAACGTAAATAGAATTGAACCGTTAGAACTGAAAAATAAATGAACTAAAAAAAATCCAAGATTCCGTTAAAAAATAAACTCTCCAAAAAAATTTAAAATCTCCGTCGTTATTAATTACTTCGGTGGGACTTGTAGCAAGCTTTCGAAATTTTAGAAATCGGAGCTCTGAACTTGGAAAGGAATATTTTCTCCGCTAATTTGAATATCTGGTAAATTCTTTTAAAGTACCTTTAGCAGTTTTAACTATATCGAGAAGCACCGAAACAGTCGATGGCCCATTTTTCCTTGGCATTGAGGGAAACAACGGTTCTCCGGAAGATCCTACGGTTAATTAAAAACTCGCTCGGAAACCTGAAGTTGCTAAAGTGAGCGCTTTGGAAAACTCGTTGGATTACACAGGAATTAAGTAGGGGTCGGCAAAGCGGAAAGAGTGGAGGAGGTGGGTGACCGGGCGAAAATGGGAACTTCTGGAGGTTCGAAGGTGTCTCTCCATCTTCTCCACCCCCCCCCCCCCCCCCCCACCCGGCCCCCCCCCCCCCCTCCTCGCATTTGCCAGCCCGAACCTCCCTTTTGAACCGTTGAATCGCAACCCTCAACAAGGCCCCTTCCTCCACTCCGTTCCCCCTCCCCTTCCCAAATCTCTCTCTCTTCCTCTTCCCTCTGTCCTCTTTCCTCTCTTTCCCTCCCTCTTGCTTCTGAATTTCATCGGTTTCCGTCACCCAATCCGGAAGAGGGTCAAAAAATGGACGGGATAATCCACTGGAGTGATACAAAGGTCACCTTCAATGTCCCCCCCCGCAATGTCCATAAAAGTGGAGAGAGAGAGCGAGAGGATAGAAAGTTATGCCACACCGAGTGAAACACGGAGGTGGACCTTGAAACTTGGGAGTCAATTTAATTTATTCACGCACAGAATCATAATCGGAATGCATATAAACACTACAGTGTGTAAAAGGAATAACCATCAAAGACAGAACAAGGAGTGATATCTTCATTAAAAGCATATATTTGACCTACTGATGACGTTCCGTAGACGATGCATAAAATAAATTACTCTAAAGCAAACGAAAATCCACCACGAAGAAATGTAAAGAAAGAATATTGTTAAATTATAAAGGAAGAACTAGACGTGACCGTTTCATTACGGCTCCGAATTTAAAGTCGTAACTGAAAATTTTTCCCTTCCTTTCAAAATTTTTCGTGTGAACTGAAATCGTATTCCCGTACTCCTCATAGTGTACTTAAAATGTTAGTAACTCCAGCAGTCCTGATCTTTCTCCCGGTAGGTACGATAAGAGCCAGCGGGGTTTGGCACTCCAAGAGTAACGAAATCAAAAGTTTAAAAGATCAGGCAGGAATGCTGCCTGCGGGCGGGAGGGCGAACAAATTCGTCGAGGAGATTGTTCTAATGAATGGCGAATCACCACACTGTCCTGAAAGAAAGTAAAATGAAATCCACGAAAATATCACGTCATAGGTGAGTCGTTGGTCTATTATTTTTACTAATAAAAATATGCAGGATAGGTTGACCTTAAATGCCTGATGCCAATGTTTTCATTTAAAAGTCACAACAATTAATCAATAGAAGCTATAATATGGTTACTGCCTGTGAAAGTGTCAAAAGTGGATAAAATCACCGTAATTATTTTAACATTTAACACAAATAAAACATCCTTTATTTCTATAATATATTACAATCGAGAAATAAAGGATGGCAATGTCAAGTTCAAAATTTTACTTACATTTAATTCAAGAAGACATTACTAAAAATTTTAACTACTATTATATTATATATATTTTGTACTAATATAATTATTACTTTAACCACTATAATACAAATTGGTAGGGGAAAATGTTATAATTAAAACATAAAAAATTAGAATGCCACATTTATTGGATTATGGATTTGGCGGCATGTAAGTACCAGGATTCGGCAGTGCCAATGTCATAATCGCTCCGATATCCCCAGAAGGACCTTGACGTATCCTTCAACGTCTTCTGGGACCATCGGTGTGAAAATATAAGAAACGAAGATTGCAGTTCGGTTTCCAGTCCCGCTCCTGTCTCAACAGTCATTCCAAGCCTATACGAAGCACAGCTTGATCGACTTTCAGGCATGAAAAATTTAAAGAGGGGATCAGGTAAATCACCATCGTAAATGCTTCATTATCAGATATTTATTGTAGATAGTAGGTCAGCAGAAACAAATGAAAAAAATTTATGTTCTGGTTTATTTGTTAATAAAAATTTTAATTTTAATAAAAGAATGTGTTTTTCTCGTTAAAAATTCTTGAAAAACAACAGAAACTAAAACCGGTCAGGGTCTCTCATGGAGGGGAGGTGCAATATTAGAAATGGGAGGATCATTAAAGACGTAAGGTAGTCACGTAAAGTAATGAGGTAAGGAAATTATGCAGTGATTTGTACTAGTTGTGAGTACTTTATTTGAGAAAGAAAAGCATTAAACTATTGGGCCTTAATTTAGAATTAGTAGGACTTTTCCAAGTGCATATATATGTGTTTGTATCCATACATGTGTATATGTATATATACTTGTACACATATATGGATATATACACACACTCACATATATATATAATATATATTAGAAAATACGCCATAGGCGATAAATATACTATTGGATATATATGGGATTTATATATATACATATATATTTATATATA
>WURS02075473.1:0-10323 GCA_011762765.2 Rhinocypha anisoptera | reverse complement strand
TTTCCCTCCTTTAATTCTCCCCGATTTCGAATTCAATTACACGCCGCCCCGACGCAATGAGGGCAACTCTACGACAGCCGGTGCAAACATTCTCGTTCCGGCAGTTCTCTCCCGCACATCATCATACTCCCCTCGCTCCAAGTGGTGGTGCCGACTCTTTGGCGGACGTCACGCGTGCGGTGTCCCATCCTCCCTCCCGTCATGAAGCGGGCTCGTCGCTGAAGTGGTGAAGATTCTCTTTTTTTTTTTCTTCGACGACCTCTCTCTCTCTCTCTCCCCCACAAAAGTTAAACGGCAATCCGTCATTTCTCTTAAATCCGAACGAGTCACCATTTTGGTTCCTCCCCTTCTACACCCCCCAAAGCCCGTCCTTCCCCCAATCCTTAACACTAAACTTTTGAGCCGCGTCCGCGTGTAGTCCACCAGAGCCGTTTCGGACGTGAGTCGATTTTTGAGACGGGCGAAATCCACTTCGTCCGCAAAGGAAATGATCAAGGAATTAGGTTGGGAGAGGCTTTAAAAGAAGAGAAGAAAAATTAACGGGCTGTGTATAATTTTCGAAATGTATGCGGGAAATGAATGAGGCGTTAAATGGGACTAGAATCAAAAACCCATAGCGGGTGCTACTTTTGGAAGGGGTGACCACAAATGGAAGGTGAATTTGTTAAAGCAGAAAAAAAAAGATATTAGCAAATACTCCTTCCTTGATAGAGGCATTAAATACTGGTTACGAGTTACCTGGAGACGTTCTCGAGCCTTTTCCTAATAATGTCAAAAGCTTTAGGAAGAGGGTGATGAATATTTGTTAGTTGTATACGCACATGGGGGATTTCATGATATATTATTGCATCTGAATGGTCATATTTTTTCTTTTATTTACTGTTTTGTATAACTTAACATTCATTATGGTGACTTATATTTTGTATTTTATTTTTACATCTCCTTTCTCCCATTTACGTTTCCTTGCCACCTGGCTTGTAGCTATCTGCAAGGTATTATCGTAAATAAACAAATCGACAAATCGCTGGCGCGTTCAGTCCGATTGTGTCCCTTGTGTCGCAAAAACTAACATCCCAAGGCACATTAGTCAAAGGGTGGAGCCACGTTGGCCACCCACCCCACCTATCGTATTATTCAGGTCTCATTATGATCCCTGAAAGGGGTGAAAAGTATGTCAATGTAAACACGGAAACTGCGGTTAATAAAAGACGCTGCTCTTTCCTGTGCGCCCATTGAAATTTGTTAGTCAGGTTTATGTAAAGTAAATATTTCTATTAAAAACTTTTTCTAAACACGATTCCGCCAAATAATAACTTATTATTATAGTAAAAGCCCTTATTTTTGGAGTAACTTCGGTGTTCGGCTACTTTTTCTTTACGGGTACGGATTCCAGAGAAAAACAAAAACTAAACATTTCCTTATTTTCCTATTATTTGCCTTTATATATCTTATCTTAAAATATTCCCCTTAATTATTTTGGATATGGAATATTTTAATGTCACTCGTCTTACGTCTCTTTGTTAAATCTCTCATTTTATGACGTCAGGAAATGAGAGATTTAAGGACAACCTTGAAGCATTTTGAGTGTAAAGAAAAGCATGTAAAAAAATTAACTAAATGTTGTCAAAACAATTTCACATTTCTTTGAAATTTTTATATTTTTTTACCCGAGGTCATGAGTCAATTAAAAAGCTTTACGTGTGGCTTAAAACAAAGGCTAGCCCTTAGGAATACTGTTGATTTGAATACTCCTGAGAGGCTTCTGGATGGAACGGCTGGAAAAGAAATTTTTGCTTTGAAATATCCATTAGGTTGATTAAATCGCCGCTGAAAAAAAATGACATGGATAAAGTAGCCAAGGGTGAGCGAAACGTGATACCTTCTCTCAGGGGGTGGCGAAATAATTACAAGAGAAGGTTACGATGGCGTCTCCTGAGAAATTACTCAATGGGTGGTACGCAAGAATAGATTGGAATTAAATGAAACTTTGCTTTTTTTCACTATTAACTTTATCAATGAGTGAGTGGTACCTTCTCACCTGAACAATTTCGACTTTTCTCGCTGGAAGGCGTCTAACGTGTCTATCGATGCTCGCTCTTTCGCGAGGCACATCTTAATCATTATTATCATTGTATAGGCAAGAAGTAGGAATATTCATTGCCAAATCATACGGACATTTTTTTCTTTGGGGAAATGTTAAACAAGTCGATAAGTATTTCCAGCGGAGGACAGACAAAATTTTCAAAAGAATACGTTTTTTACACAAATCACTCTATATGAATTAAAAAAAGATGTGCATATGTCTGACACATTAAATTTGCAATAATGGACGAGCCTTCAATCAAATTTCATTTAGAAAATACTGTCGGAGTTAGAAAACAAGTCATTTTTGACAACTAAATATTACGGCTTGAGATGGAAAGCAATCCATTCGGGAAGTTTACAGCTCTCGCTGGATTAGTTACCAAGGCGATCGAGAGCTGATAGAGAGAAAGAGATTACGAATTCCAGCTGCGCTTGCGAAAATTAAACGTAGGAAGGCGTACGTATTTGCGAATTCCATACCGTATCCCGCTTATGATAAAAATACGTTTCAAAATATTAAGGATTTACAAAATAATATTCCGAACCAATTATGTGCCACGTGCTGAGGCCAAACATTTCCCCACTTGTGCAACGCGTAAGATTCGGAAATAGGTTTCAAGATTTATGCGACTATAAAGCGCTAGGAAATGACACAAGTGTGAAATTTTATAACCTAGACGTTCCCATTAGTTCCGACATACTACGGTAGATTAGATCACGTACATAAATTCAGAGATTTAGGATGCCGTACAGATAGATATAAAATGTCAATTTTTCCTCGCACAATTGGAGATCACAATAAATATAATCACATGCCCGGAGTTAGTAATCAGGGTAGTTAGTGTATATATGTATATCTTATTGCTTGTATTTATAATGTAGTTCCTCGTCTTGACCTTGCACTTTGTAAGGACATTTTTCAGTTGTTGTGCATGCTTGTTGTTAGCGGTGTGACATTGTCCATCATGTTTTGTAGTTCTCGTATTAGGTTTTACATGATTGTTTCTTCTTTTTGTGCGTAATGCATGACTTGTATCATGTGCATTGAGAGTGCATGTAAATTTATGGTGGTGGCTCACCCCCTGCCACACGTCCTTGTGGCGGCTTGCAGATTTTTATGTAAATGTAGATGAGTTCCATGACTGAATCCAGAATCATGTATTAAGAATGGAACATAAAAGAAATAACATTTTTCGGTTGGATGAAAATCTTTAAACCTTTCCGGTATCCTTTTCGCAAAGAATGATAGAATATGTGATTTCGCATGTTTATGGAACAACCAAATCGAAATAAATGTTACACAGGTTCTCATACATTTGGGGGTTCGCGATGTTCGTTAGCGCTCGGGGTCTGCTGCCTGGGGGAATTTTTTTATATATGATCTGTTGTTTCTTCCGAATTTCATGGGCAAAAATGATCGTCTACAAAATTTAAATTGCCGGCCACAAAGAACCACCAAAAAAAGATACACATACCTTAATAAAACAATCATTGATTGGAACAGTTTGCCTGCAAAAATATTTGAGCCTTTTCCTGCAAATGTAAGTATGTTTAAAAAGAGGTTCAAAAATACGAGTCGTAAAAAATAATAAAAATAGAATTCCTTTTTTTATAAATAAGGGAATATAGGATTAGAACGCTATGTCAAAAGTGATATTTCAGAGCCCTTTCTCCGAATAATATTGAAATGATTGAATTGATCTTGAAAGGGCTATGAAGGAATAGTTTTATGTAGGGACTCTATGCATCGCTGTAGGCTTTCTTCATAAAATCCCGTAAATGTTTATTTTATATACCATGTCTTCTTAGCGATTTATGTGATTTTTTTTACTTATCTAAGTAATGTTTTTTGCAACAAGTTTTTCTCTATTTTTTGCAATAATTTGAAAATTTTGTGATTAATGTAAATCCATGTTTCCTCCTGACCGGATGGTCAACTCTTACTTACTGGATAATGATAATAATTCGATTTTTTTTCCTTGCCCTGACCGCAGACCATTGATTTTTTTTGCTACTTTGTATTCGTGATTTAATTTTTAATTTCCTTCCTTAATCAAACTTAATATTTCACCACATTTTACTTCTTCATTACGGATAGAATTATGTCCACTACAAAGTGGAAAATGCTAACCGTTTCTGTCTGCATACTTAAAACTCCTTTTTTCTCCGCTTCGGTGTCTATAACTTACTCATAGGGGTAAACATCTTTGATTCGTGACGATAGTTTGCATTCCTTCCCTACCCTTTGTTTTATTTTTACTTCTTCCCTGAAATAACCATATGCTACAATTGCCGCCTTCTCAGTTTACGTAACGAGTACTAAGCTATTTACGTTTTTATTTGTTCTCCATAGTTCTACCCCTCGTAGTTTGGCATTTGAAACATATTTTGCGAAGATCTTAATCCAGATTGAAAAAAATGTAATGAAGTTAGGTTTCTTTTCCTGTTATCTCTTCTCCAAGTTGTTTCGGTGGATAATGATAACATCTCTGGATACATTTCTCCTCCTAAACTCATATCTTATTCTAACTTAAATATTTTTCCAATTTCCATCATTCCACATATAATTCCCGTCAGACTCTTTGATTCATGGCTCGTCAAGCTAATCGCTGGAAAGTTCTCGACATTGCTCGGCCTTTTCCTTTTCGTTAAAGGGACGTTTATACCCTTTGAAGCTCTCTCTTCGAGTTATCGCCACAAATCAGTTTCAAAAATTCTGCAAGTTCTCGTCATATTCTTAATAAGACGCAAATTATTAACTTCGATGGTATTTTGCCAATTCCACGTGGGCAACTTTATAGAATATCTTTCAATCCAGCAATTGTTTTACTCTGAATTGGAGGGGTTTCATCGATTCGCTTAAACATAGATTTCTTGAAGTTTCTTTTCATGCGTATCTTCCCTTCTTATAGTGGTTCCTACTGTTCTCGCGCTCTCTTCCCCTTGTATTATTCTGTAACATGTATTTACCTATGACATATTGAATAGAACTTACGATTACTCTGGTATAGTAAGTGTCTAGTCATTGACCATCATTCTGTTGCATTTTCATCTCTTCCAAGGTTTTACTGATTCGTACAAGAGGTTCATATCAGCTCTTACACTCTATTATTTACATACATTTTAATTTTTCTATCACATTAGGGAATGCAGGGATATTACACCGATATATATATAGTAAAACATTAGCCAGAAATGTCGTAGAGCAGAAGAAGTTAGAAGAGGTGGATATTAATGAACCTGTGTGAACACTATCGAGTTACACTTGTACTACGGGGAGAGATTTATAGGGTGAATGCAATTCGTAGACCGTATTACTTCAACCACAAGAATCCATAACACTATGCATTCACAAATGGTACTCGATTCGATGAAGGGAAACAAGGTTTTGAGATAATATACTCTCGGTGGTATTGTCTAAGGCATTAAGTGACGACCTGAGGAATTTTACTATGTACTCATCCAATGCAGATCAGAGAATAAAATTAAGACAAAAGATTCGAATACACTCTGACGAAGGCGACGGAGACCTTTTAGGGCGTAGTTTTTCATAGGCCGTGGCCTCAAGAGCCATCAACACTTAGTCACCAAATTTTTTTTACTAGTTTTTGTCTTCAAGTTTTTAATACTATCACCTTCCAAAAAAAGAATTCCAATTTAATTCGTTATGAAATTCCTCAGAGCAATATTTAACTAGTTCATGAAGGTAAATGCCAAATGCTACTAATTGTTTATGATTGTAAGGGGTGGTTTACGTTCAGGTAATCCAGGATCATGATATGACTGGTGAAACCGGCTTATTTTATTCGAGGTTTCTTCCCGAGCTAAGTTCCTTGTGATTGATTTGCGTCTTGGCCCGTGAATTTTCAGTTCCCTTTGTTTTCGTCCAAAGCAAGTTCGCCATTCCTTTTCTAGCTTTTGTATGACCTGAAACGTTGGACAAATACTGGGTATATACCGGGGAAAGGGAGATGGAAGGGATCGTCCCTCCCTGTACCTAGCGCCAAAACAGGTGAGTAGAGTGTCAGTTTCCGGTTTATAGTATCTCTTTAACAGTTATTTTCGTCACATAAATTCTATGATGCATCAGATATTGTTAATAAAATATCATTGAGTATTGTGTGTAATTTATCCACGTACTTTTTTTCCTCGCACAATTAGAGATCACAATAAATATATAATTACATGTCCGGAGTTAGTAATCAGGGTAGTTAGTGTATATATACACATCTTCTTGCTTGTATTTATAATGTAGTTCCTCGTCTTGACCTTGCACTTTGTAAGGACATTTTTAGTTGCTATGCATGCTTATTTTGAGCGGTCTGACATTGTCCAGCATGTTTTGTTGTTCTCGTATTAGGTTTTTTATGATAGTTTCTTCTTTTGTGCGTAATGCATGACTTGTATCATGTGCATTGCGAGTACATGTGAGTGTATGGTGGTGGCTCACCCCTTGCCACACGCCATTGTGGTGGCTTGCAGGGTAATATGTAGATGTAGATGTACTTAAAGGCATCTAAATTGGCGCCGATGGTTAATGAAAACAAGCGAATCTGTTTATAGTATTTGTTTATCAGTTATTTGCGTCAAATACAGACTATGGTGCATCAGATATTGTTAAGAAAATCTCACTGAATATTGCGTGTAATTTATCCACATACTTAAAGGCATCTATAATTGCGCTAATGGTTAATGGGTAAATGCGAATCTGTTTTGTCAGTCCCCTGCTCTATGCCTGGACTATTTAATGGGTAGATACCAATTATCGGCATATTTAGCATCTGGATGAATGGCATTTCACTTGTGTGAATCATATTAATTAATTACTTCCGCATGAATGAACATTAGTTTTGAATTCTAATGGTGGTTCATGAGTAGTCAATCTATTATCTCTTACCCATGATGTGATACAAGTTTTATTGTAACTAACAACTACAAGGTATCAATTAATATTTCCTTCGGATGCCAATTGTTTTTGTAGCACAATGGCACAGAATCTAGCGCTCTCGGTCAGTGCAGTCAGCAGATAAATAATTGCTAATCCAATTCTGAGAATAAAATGTACTAATTTTTATCTCTGGGCTTCTAATGTTCTTTTCTCTCATGTACTTCAGTTTAATGGGTGCGTCGAAAATTATGGTCATTTAGCACCTCTTTAAATGATTGAGATCAACAAATCTTTCAGCCAGATGTCAGAAAATTTCATATGCATGGCAAGTTTCTGGTAGTATAAAACATTAGAAATAATAACTATATTTAAACATTCATATTGCCTTATTTCTACATCAACTTATAGGCATTACCCTGCAAATGGCCGCAAGGGCAGGTGCCAGGGGGTGAGCCACGACAAAACATTCACATCCACTCCAAAATACAAATGCTTAGAGACACATTGCACTCAGAATGAAGCAATCATCATGCAAAAAATAGTAGTACATCATCCGCAACATGAGGGACAATGTCAGAATTTTATCTACCGATGTACAATATACTTGGAAAATGTAGCGAGAAGGTAAAAGAGCGGTGTTATTTTACGCTTGTTAGACCTCATCTTGAGTACGCTTTGATTGTGTGGGATCCCCATGACGCAGGATTAGTCTTAGAACTAGATCGAGTGCAACGTAGAGCAGCCAGACTTACTAAATGCTCTTATGATCAACGTAGCAGTGTAACAAAGATATTGGACGAGTTAGGCTGGGAACCACTCGTTGATCGTAGGCTGAGATATAGGTTAAATTTATTTTAGTAAAATTGAAGCAGATTTCTTCAAGGAAGAGGTTAAAAGTATATTGAAAACCCCGTCATACTATGGTAGATCAGACAACTCCCGGAAAATCAGGGAGATAGATTGTAGAGAAAATAGATTTAAAATGTCATTTTTCCCCCGAACCATTAGAGATCAGAATAAACTAGGTCATAGGGATCCTTAGGAAGAGTAGTGTATATATTTTATTTTCACCCTGCATGTTTTCTCTCGTTTCCTTTATTATATATTAAATGTTATTTTACTTTATTTCCGCATGATATGTATATTTATTGTGAAACGATTTGTATTCAGAAGTCTAACATTGTCCCGCATGTTGTGGACGATGTAGTACTATTTTATTTTGCATGCGGGTTGTTTCATTCTGAGAGCAAGATGATTCTTGTAACTTGCATTTGGGAGTGAATGTGAATGTTTGGTGGTGACTCACCCTCTGGCATACGCCCTTGCGGCGGTTTGTGGGGTATTACTTAGAAGTGGAAGTACAAACATGCATGAAAACAACTACAAATGTAGTCTCAATATATGCAAGGTGCTAACGGGAGCTCTTCTCCCTCTAAATTATAAACATTATTTTACGCATGACTGACTCTTTTACTTGTAGGGACAATGAAGTGGTTTCGAGAAACTAATGTGTTGGGGGGAGGTTAGGAGGAAGGACCCTCTCTCCCGGGCGGGTAGTAACGGGGTAGGGATTAAGTGAGGAGCAGGGGGATAAGGGGGGGGGGCGCATGCAATGAGTGTTAATGCCTTTTTTTTAGAAAGTTTCGCAATCGCGACGGGTGACTTTGAACCCAACGGGCGAAACCGTTGGAAATTTTTAATCCGGTGAACGACCTGTTTGCATCGCAACGTCCTTGTGCACTTCGGCAGTGTCAGCCATTTGATCGTCCGCAGCAAAACAACCAACCTGGTGAAGCAGACACAAATAATACATCCCCAGAGAGAAGATCTGCTCTAAATACTAAACTACACAAATAGAAATCTACGGTTGACTTAGTGACACCGTTTTGGCTCTAACCACCATTGATTTATAATGAAGTAATTTTTATGGAAAAAATTCCTTTTTTTCCTTTTATAATTACTTAGACACCGTTAAAACGTTCATGTTTCGGGGAAAGAGGAAAATGAGATGCATAGAATTCTTATATATTTTGAATTAATGAGAAACCACCAAAATGAACACGTAAAATATCAACTACTAAACGTATCAACCTGTTTGTCTTGAAATTTAATTCAGAGTTTAAAAACATAATACACGTCTTTCCCATACATGAAATAATGGGCTAAAAGTTATCATCATTAACTAGAAAGAAAGATAGAAAATGCAAGCATAATCATTTACAATTATTCTCATAAGAATTCTCATTTACATTACTTGAGATAAGTGCACTACTGAATCACTGACGTCACAATAAGAAACTCTTGCTTAAAGTTGGTTATTCAGGTATCTGAGTACTAAGGAGCTCACTTCATTTCATCGTCCCTTCTATTTTGGAATAGCGGTATCATTCACTTAGCGATATGACTTACGACTTATAATAAATCGATACATTAATGTATGTATTATGTTAATCAATTCTCTTGAAAAATCGGATCCTCTAAACCAATTAGAGCCGAATTATGTGAATCGAATCGATTCGAAATCGTAACTGGATCGGAATCGTAACTGAGTCGGAATCGGAGCTGAATCGTAATCGTGACTGAATCGGAATCGTAATTCAATCGGAATCCTTACTGAATAGGATTCGTAATTGAATCGCAATCGGAACTGAATCTAATAGGAAAGGAAACGATTCGAATCAGAATCGGATCACAATAATCGATTCAAAATAGTCGGGTAACGTATTGAACTAAATGATTTTTGAGTGAATCGAATCGGAATCGCCCATCTCTACTGCGAACCGTTCGATTCGGAGCACTTTTAGTTTCCCACACAAGACCCGAAAAAGAAAGCGAGACCACCCTAAGCGCAAGTTGCGCCATCGACTCATCCTGCAAACCCAAAGAAACCCGCTGGCAAACCAAAGAATAGGCACCAGCTCAGCATTCATTTCGCGTCCAAGCCCATCTCCTCGTCCCTTTTGCCTCCAACACTGCCCGCCTCGCCCTCCACCTCTTTCTTTTTCCCACTCCAACCTGCCTTCCCCTCACGGCCCCACCTTCCCCGCACTTCTGTTCTTCCCCACCACAACCACCAAAAGGTACGGGTGCCACCTGTTGCTTTATTTGAGCGCCGTGAAGCGCGCGGAAACCCACAACCCGCCACCCCGCCTTCTCCATTCGTTCATTCTTCCCCTCATTCACTCCGCGCTTGAGCACACTTCTTCCACTGGAGTCATTGACGAATAAAACATTTTATCAGCGTCAGCAGTCCGATGTTTTTAAAGTGACCGGGGTGTAAATTTCCCGGGAGCCACTTGGGACTATTCTGAAGGAACTTTTGATGGGACAACGAGAGAGGCAAACGGAAG
>WURS02075463.1:0-10324 GCA_011762765.2 Rhinocypha anisoptera | reverse complement strand
GGAGGGGTGGTCAGGGGCGGTGCTGGGCCGAAAGACGGGGGTGGGAGGGAGAGGAAGAGGAGGAGGGTTAAGGCACGCAGGGGTGGGTGCGTCGGGGGTGGAGAATAGCTATCCAGGGCGCATCCATCTCCGGTAACAAATATTTGCGTGTAGAAACTGACCGCTGGACATGGACGAGGAGAAGAGACTCGGAGCCGGGAAAATTTGGAATGAAGGTGGAAGCGGTGAACCGAATTTGAGGGTTGTTTAAGAGGAAGACGCAGTAGTTACGGATAGACATTGAGATGGGAGAGTAGCTAGGATAATGAGCAGAAGATGATACCGGTTTGCTTTCGGCGATTCGAGTTTCACGATGAAGGAGGAGAGGTTGTGTTGAATGGACGAATGATAGGATGTACTGATTCAGTGGTAAGAATCTCATCTACTTGGCAGATTGACCACAAGATCCACATTAAAATCAATCTCTCATTCTTGTCGGACGTTGGGCTTTTCTCATCAACGGATACTTCTATTAAAACGATCCGATTCCTTTTTAATATGGATAAATTCTTACTTTCGCTAATGATTTTTTATATCATTCTAGCCATCTCATTTTCACGTAGGAGGTAGCAATTATTAAAGGTCTTACGAGCATGTATAGGTGATTGTGTTTCTATCGATGAATATAGGAAAAATGCCAAGTATACTCAACTAGCACGTTCGTTTTGTTGTACATATTGCATACTCAAGGTTTTGTTGCGGGCGCGGCGCTACTACTGGAAAATCAAATCATTGTACCCTTGGTACTTACATAAATGGCGATGAAGAGGTTGCCTAACTAATCAATTCTCCAACTAAATTGCCAGTTAAGTACCTAATCCATGTATGATGGAGGTTATTAATTAACAGCGATTTCCCTTTTGTTTGAAATGAACGTTTAAGAGTAAATATTCTGGATTCATTTAAGCGTATTAATATATTCGTCTTTCAACACACTCAAATATTCCGCTTTTTAAACACCCCAAAGTTTCTGTGGAAGAAGTGCCTTAATGTTTTTTGCACTTTTTAATTTACCACAATAGTACGAGGTCTTATATGACGTAGACCATTGTTATACTCATAAAAGGAACTGTTTCAAATACCTCGTCCTTGCCTTGGAGATCATAATTTACCTTACATCATTTTCGGGGTAGTTTTCCGAATATCAAATACTTCAGGACAGCCGTT
Source organism: Rhinocypha anisoptera (assembly GCA_011762765.2). Taxonomy (NCBI): domain Eukaryota; kingdom Metazoa; phylum Arthropoda; class Insecta; order Odonata; family Chlorocyphidae; genus Rhinocypha; species Rhinocypha anisoptera. The sequence goes on along the minus strand of WURS02075463.1, from coordinate 9,118 downwards.
GACGGCTTGAGTGAAGGAAATGTCCTACCCTCCATACGGAGAGCGCCACTTTCACACAGCATACGTTTTACATACGAAGTTAACCCAAATTTTACTTATCGAAGATAATACATTTTAATTGACTACTAACGAACAAAATTATTTGGATAATTACGCACACCAATTATTGCCATACCACAGTAAAACAGTTACTTGGCCTCATTAGATAACTGCAGGAAGTTATCAATACATGGTTCAAAGCGATAAGCGGTGGCGAAATAGAATGTGAAGGAAAGTGAATAGAGAGAAAGTGGTGGAGAAATGGAAAAAAATTGCCTTAATGGAAGTAAATCCAACAACATGACGTAGGCCGAAACTCGTATCAAATTTATAACGGTGTGAAATAAGGTACAAATTATATATTTTTGACAATGGTATTCAATCATATATTCAATCAATTATATATTTTTGACATGCTATTCAAGACCTGTGAGCTTACAAGTATGCAACTTTATATCTTCTGTATACATAACATTTCGTAACACTAAAGGATAACTTTTACAATATTTTTAATAACCGGCTAAAATGCCTCAGATCACCTCTTATCTATCCCAATCGTTAATATTTTGCGAAAGGAAAATATTAAAGTACTCACGTCTAACAAATGGGTTGTCAAGAGAGAACACAAATGTTTAGTTTCTTCGACTTTGACTCAGACCTGTACTCCATGAATACAGGCTTCCACTCAAAGGAACCAAAATTCCCTCGAGAAATTTCATGCACTTTAAAAGCCCTTTCTAGCCTCGAGGCAGCACCGAGCCCTTTCCCTCATCACGCTCCCCCACCAACTGCCCAACGCCTTCCCTCCCCCTTTCTGGTATCCAAGGGTGAGATGAGCTCCCGGCAAACATTTCAATATCACCTAGGAATGCCTACCCGACGTGTCATACCGAAAACTCGGGGCAACTTGTTATCAAACATTCCAGGCATTCTAAGATATTGGTCAAGCCACACCGACCCTCTTCATTTCCTTCGCCCCACCGTCTTCCAAAGCCTCACAGCTTATCACCTCAAAACTCTATGCTTCCCTCATTGGAGCCTTTAGAGTTTGCTTGCACAATCCAGCTTCAATCTTACTCAACTAATCCCCTCATTATCCACCCCTGCGCATGTCTGAAAGTTCTCCTTGAACACACAGATGAGCCTGAGCGATTGTATGACAAATACAGGCATTTCATCAAAATCGATAGTTCTAGTTCTCCTATCAAACATTAAACCACATGTTTTTGCATCTCCATAATCAAATGGATAGTCTCAGTATTGAATTTTAAAATTTACCTGTACAGAAAAATTAAGAAAAATTGATCAGAAAAATCTAAATTAATTAAATAACGGGAGTACCTGTAACAGTAACAAGAAAGTCCTTAACGACGTGCAATGGTTGTAGTCAACAATAAATAAAACATTTGAGGCTTATTGTTAACATCTACATTTCAATAAATATTATCAAAGGTCGCATAATTTTTTAAACTGCCTCTGGTATGTAATTAATATAAGCAATGCCTACCATGATAATTGTAAAAATCTCAATTTTTAAAACGATACTTCATTATAAGTTATATAAAAGTGTTATTTGAAGTCAATCGATGAAACAGAAGTATATGTTTTTTAAAAAGATTGTCAATAATTGTACAGGATAGAAGTTCAGAAATAATACACCGGAAAATAATTGTAGATTCATTACATTTGTATGAACAAAAGATCGTTCAAATTCATTAAAACATTGAAGGAATTGTAACACACTGATTAGTGGTGTAACGAATATGGGTTACAGTTTAATTATAATAATATAATGATCTTTCGCTCATTTCTTTAAGAGTAAGAACAACGTTGTGACCAGCTATATCGAATCCGTTATAAAGAGCCAGAAGTATTCCACTCAGACACGTACCGTGGAGTGACTGCTGCTAATAACTTGTCATTTTGTCCCCATATGCGGACAAACAAATAAAAAATTGCGTTTCATGAGAAGTGGTAAAGTGATTTAAAGGTGAAAGAGCCTCACTACTAAATTAAAGCCCATTTATAACAAGAATTTAGTATATGAGATCTATTCGTAAAGAGAAATTCATAAAATAGAAAAGGTTCAGCGCAGGGGAATACGATTCATGAAGAAAGGGAGATAGGTGCCCTAAATAGCATGTTAAGGAATTCTTACCTTCCGCGTACATTATATGAATGTAACTCTCGAAGACAGACTAAACTATTTCTAAAACTTAAGCGCCTTAGATAGGATCAACTTAGATCGTAAAATTAAAATCCTACCATACTCCTTCAAATGGCTTGCAGGGTACACATATAGACGTGAAAAAGAAGGGCTAGGGAAAGTGACAAATCAAATTAAGTACCTAAGTCTATTATGTAAAGTTAACGACACCACTACATCATCTGTTATTGTATGATTATCTTATTTCCCTGTCAGTTATTAGTAATTATTTCACCCAGTGATGAGCTTTTATTTTTCCTTTTTATAAATATTCTAGTAGGAAAGTAGCAAAAAAAATCATGGTAAATTATCCTTAAAGTCGGACCATTGAAAATACTAACATAAAATTAACAGTTTGTCGAATAATAAAACACTAGTCAATATAACTTACTCGTCCTAAATTATTATCATATTTGAACGAGTTTACTAACTCTACACTATAATAAACTGTATTTCATTTACACAGTGGAAGAAAGCAGCGAAAAAGTTAATAGTAAGTGATTAAAAAGAAGTGACAAGATATTTAGAGTAATTCATCCGTGAATAATCTCTCTCCTCTAAAGGATCAAAATGCGTCAAAGTCTCCGAGCCAACGCAGAAAGGAAGGTGACTAGTAAGCCGTCCTCCGGAGCCATGAGCAACAAGGACTCCATCCGCAGAACAACGGTGAGGGTCTCCCCCACCGCAGAGAAAGCCCAATTTGATAACCAGACGATAAAGCGTCCTCTAGGAGGGGGGTCGAAAGGAGTGGGTGAAATGAAGAGAATACCGAACATCTACACAGCATCAGAGGAGTCCTCGTCCGTGTTCTCCAGCGACGAGAGGAAGACGCCCGAGAGGGGATGGCAGAATAGGACATTCCACATGGACAAGACGGGAATCAATCAGGTAAGGGTCTTTCAGAGAATGTCGACAGCTTCCCTTGGAACGAACTAGTTTTTTGTTTACCTTAGTAAATATTTCCGTGAAATGTTCAGATTGTTTGAAAAGAATTAATTATTTCTTCTATGAAGGATCATAACAAACAAATCCCCATGTCTCGAAAATACTCGTATCTACACCCAAACTGGTAGCCGAAAGCATCTCACTTTGTCAGGAAGTCGCGTATCTGTCTGTCTGATTATTTGCTCAAAATAGTCCTGTTTTTATAGACGGCAATAAGGTGGACCTCATTATTTACCAAATAATAATTCTAACTTCAATAATTTGCAAAATATTATAGCACATTGTTCCAAGTAAAGTGATTTTTAGGGAATAAACATGTTTATCTTGAGAAAAAGAAAATATATTCTTTATTTCCTAATAAATTATTAAATACTTAAATAAGGAATATAGTTTAAGAGAAAACGTGATTCATTCTATTATGGGTTTCTATCGTACAACGACCTTAATGTTGTCATTGATAGTAAAATCTTAAAAGGGGCAGATGTTACAAACGGCTTTCCACAATAAATTGTGATAGTGCCCCTACTCATGTCTTTACTCATAAGAGATTTGACCAAAAATAAGTAGAAAGCTCTAATTATTAATAGAAATATTTTTGTAAAATTATAGTAACTAATTAAATGCACTATCTGAGAAGCCTCAAATTTTTATTCCTCTTTATCTGAAATTCCTCAGATTAATTTTTCATTGTTCTAATAGTTCTCAGTAAGCTCTGAGAGCATTGCTGATGATTTTTTTCTTATTTCTGTAATTTAAAAAACGGACTACCTTAAGCTAAACCTTCTAATATTCTAAAAACTTGGCTATTTTCGGTCGAATCGTATTTATTACGCGATCATTCTAACTGGAGTATCATGAGAACTTGATACCTTGGTCATTTAACGGTTTTTAATGGCAATGTGACAGTAAAGATTAATTTTTACTCGAACTCCAGCCTATGCTATATATATGCTGATTACTTATGCCTCATGATAGGTTATTTATAATACCTAAGTCGAAGAAATTAGCGTTCCATACGCTTACAGTTCAGAAGGAGGATTACAAAGCCACAAAGTGATTGCTATTTTTCACAATATATAAAATATATATCATTTGTTATGATAAAGCCGAATGATGCCAATTGACTCTAAATTGAAACTCATACGTGACCCAATGTTTATAAGACTGATTTAATGGCAGTGGATAGATGGTTACTTGGATTCTAATTAATACAAAGATGAATTAAGTGAATTGAACAGTGAAAACAGGCGTACGAAAAGCATCATATTCTACTGCCATCATTTTCAGGTTCTCCTGGTCACTACTAATATTCGAATAAATGGATTTCACTATACCAGCGCTTGCAAAGGGGAAGAAGCAATGATATATAAGCGTTCTGAAAGTAAGGAAAATCCTAGAGAGGAATTCAGGGGTGTAAATTTGGAGGCTGAATCATAATATATAAAAATATAAACGCTGTATTTCGATCAATCGATAAATTACATCCACCATTTGGGCTACTACTGTTAAAGCGCTTCGGCATCATTATCAGGACGATAAGGCTTATATTCATTTTATGCAAAATGAATATCCATAAAGTTTAACTGGAAATCCTTGAACTGACTCACGATTTTCAAAGCTCATTCCGTATTTGCTGTTTTGCGATTGAGTAACCATTGCTATCTATATTCATTTTCCAGAAAGCTCCTGGCATTCCTAGAAAAGTTCAAGCTCAAGTTCAAGCCAACCCACCAATGAAATTTAATAACACTTTACCGAATTTCAACAGAGGGAAAGAACGTCAATTTGGCGTATTGCAGGTAAACACAAAATCCGGAGAGAGAAAGGTACAACGCTCATTATCACCGTTGTTCGGAAGTAAACTCCCACAGAACGAGGAACTTATTTCCTCAAGGAAGAATAGAGGAAACCCTTTTGGATACAAGCTTGTCTCTTTAGAGGCAGACAAGAAGGTAGAGGCACTCGTCACTGCCTTGGCCTCCTTGATGCCACCTTGTCGAAGCAAGTCTGAGTTGGACATGGTCGTGGAATCCTTCGCGAACACCTTCAGGGAGAAATTGACCTCTTACGCAGGAAGACAGGAAGGAGACAGTAAACTAGCGACGTTCAACAGCGAGGCAGCCAGCTTAGAATCGTCGCACGTGGGCCAGCGTTTTTCTACATCTCACTTTAGGTCGTCACTTATGAACCCAACGGAAGCGTGGGTGGCCAGGTGCAAGGGCAATGGGATAAACCAAAGGAAATCGCCCCGCGTTCCCCTGTCGGTCTCAGCAAGGAAGAGTAAATTGACGACAGGACTACGTCCACCAAAAACACCAACTGTGGTTCGCAAATATGGTTTAACGAGGATTCGTGACGCAGACACAACTGACGAAGATGAGGGAGTCAAATCTGAAATCATTCAAAATTCAAAGACAAGGGAAAAAGTTTGAGGAAATGAAGGATCTATGTGAGAAACAAAATTCAGGAAAACTTTAACGGTAAAGTCTGTCCTTTCTCCGAAATTAATGTTTTCCTATTGTATCTTTATGCATGCGTCCTCTATATTTTATAAAAAATTGTGTAATGCGTACTAATCGAGATTAATATTTTGGTCGACCTAAAATGTTGTCTTTGTCATTTAAAAAGCATAATCATTCCTACAGATATTAAATTTAACTGTTAAATAAATGAATACCGTAAAGTCCCATTCTTAAACCTGAATTTTGACGCATTAATTAGAATTCAGATTTCACTTTGAAAAAAGTCATTCTTAAATAATAATTTCTATCATTTTACATTCATTGCATTCCTTTCATTGCATCATCATTCCATTCTTGTGTGATTAATTCATCTTTTGTTCTTAAAGCTCAATCAGGACTGAATAGGAAATATATTTACCATAAAAGTAACGATTACCCATAGAACCAGACATAAAAGAATTATTGTTTGTTCATTTTGGCCTATTAAAAATATTCTTACTCCAAATACTTCTACAATGCCATCCGAGCTTACAAAGGCATTCTCATTTATAATAAACGAAAGATACTATCAAATTTTAATAAATCAATCCTTTGGATTAAGTGTAAATATAACTTGAAGTATCTAGTGACTGCTATAAACTACAATATTATCCTAGTTTAAGTCCTGCGGCAGAATATAATTACTCACACATAAACAAATATGGAATCACTTGGAAAAAGTTATTAGTAAAAAACATTAATTTCCAATTTCTGATTAAATTGTGGAAACATCTAGTAATTTTGTTAACATGGTACTTCAAGTAGTATTATATTAAAAATTTGAAACAGACGCACATTAAAAATTTATAATTATATATACTTTTTTAATCTATACTCAAAGAAACTAAAGGGTCCCGAAGTGTAAACCGAAAGGAAAGATCTCTAATTCAATTATGCGCTATTTCCAAAGGAATAGCGCATAACAGATTTTTTGAGATTTGTTTAAGGAGAAAAGTACTAATGACAAGTTCTGCGTTAAAACGAAATGTGATGGGAAAGAGACTAATTAAATAAGAGACTTGTTAAAACGGTAGAGCAGAAAATCCAGCAGCAAAGAATAAAGCCATCAGAATTAAGGACGTTGGAAAAAGAGAAACGGCGCTGTCTTTAATACAAAACCAAACAAGTGTCATAATTAAGTTTAACCAATCGGAGGACTTGCTCATAGGAGATGTTTTAATTAATATGCCAACTACCAATCTCTTCACTCCTCCGTAATTCGTAATATTAATATTTTCTACATAAGACTAATTAACAATTTAAATGTGCATTATAGTTTGAGATTAATGAAATCACACGGAGAATAAAGAGATAAATCAAGAAATATACTTAGGAGAAGTTACAAAAGCCGTATGCGATTGTATCAATAATATTCGAAAGTTCACTTACAAAATCTGTTGCTATTACACTGGGAAGAATTTGGATAATCATATGTTACGTACGCCTATTAGGTCTAAAATTTCCTACTTAAGTCTAAAAGCATTTTTCGGTGACCAGGTTCTTCTTTCCCATTGTAAAGAAGTGATGAAGGGATCGGGTCCGTCAGAGGAAGTACAGGTAACAGAATAAGTTCAAAAAAAATCTTTATTCGTTTAGCCAGCCCAGCATGTCATCGGCAACTGACTCACGCCCGACGTGTCCGGGTCCGCTGCTCCCAGTCGGCGTCCCCGCGTGATCACCATTCACGCCTCCCATTGGCCGTCGGCAAGTCGCGCGAGGTGCAACAATGTAAGGGGAGGACGGTCACTTACACCAAGGGGGTGGAATGTGGGAGGAAAGGGGGGTGGTAAAAAGGTACAATGTAAGGGGGGAATGGTACAATGTAAGTCGTGGAGGACGGTCTCTTACAAAATGTATTTTAGAAGAAAGGGAATCATTAGAACTTAGAATTATTATGCTGAAACAGCCTTCAATGCTCAGTGAATCATTATTTAAATAGAAGGCCATGATGTGCGTGCGTGTTGGAGTGCGAGTGGAAAAGCAGAATTTGCGAAGTGTTTTTGTTGAGGCGTGGCAGTGTTTACGAATTTCTTCGGTCCAAACTGGTCGTTCAAAGGAGTAAAAATTTCATACGGTTTCGCCCGTTGGGTTAAAATTCACCCATCCCGATTTCGTAAATTTCTACGAATGCCATTAGCTCTCATTGCGTGATCCCCCGTATCTCACTGCCCCTCACTTAATCCCCATCCCCTAACCGACCGCAAGATGGAACCCTTTGTCCCTATATTCCCCCAAGCTCCATTGAAGTCGAGAAACCATCTCATTGTCCCCTCGGGTAAGGGAGTTAGTCATGCGTGAAAATACGTCGACAATTAAGAAGGAAACGACCTCCTGTTTGGACTTTCCGTATGTGACGGTTGTTTTCATGAATGTCTGTTGTGAGCAGTCTAACATTGTTGCCCCGCTTGATGTGGGTTATGTTCTGCTCTTTTGTTTTGCGTGGCTTCATTCTGAGTGTTATATGTGTCTCCTAACATTTGCATTTGGGAGTGCATATTTGGTGGTGGCTCACCCCCTGCCACACGCCCTTGCGGCGGCTTGCGGGATAATGCGTAGAACTAGAGGATGTTTACACTTTAAAATGGTCAAAGAATGAGATCTGCTCAAATCGGCTGGAATAGAGAGAGAGATAAGAGTAGAGAAAGAGAGAGAGAGAGAAGAGGGGGGTGGAAGAGGTGGGTTAGAGGAAGAATGCGAGGGAGAATGTAATGGAATTGAATAAAAAATGATTCATTCCTCTGGACTTTATAGTCCGCTAAATGAACAAGTGAATACACGTTTACAGCAAATTCCAGAATTACCACGGTCATACAACATTACATAAAGATAAGAGTAATCATTACATAAATTAAACACAAATCATCGTAGAAATAGTGTTTATGCATGACATATAATCAAACAAAAAACACCATAAACAATAGTGTTTATGCATCGGATGAATTTAAACAACAATCATTAAAAATTTAAATTGTTTATAAATTACAGAAAATCAGACGATGATCATGGTCAAGGGTATTAGGCGCCTCACGATTCTCCGTACAAACCGTGAGGTTCCAGGGTTAATTCTATGAAATCTTTCCATACTGGAAAGTAAAGATCATGCGATTTTCACTTGGAAAGAATTGCAATCGCGACGCGGGTTTAAACGATTAATGATCCATCATGAGGTGCCCGATGATGGATCATAAGGATCGCAGCAACCCACCCGCGTCGCGATTGAAATTCTTTCCAAGTGAAAATCGCATGATCTTTACTCCCCAGTCTCTGTACATCAATTCATAATATTTTCTTCAAAATCAAATGTCACTATAAATATTTATGCTCCTTTGTCTCGCTAGGGTCGTCGTTCCTAGCTGGAGGATCTGTCTCCGTGAACGACATTCGAATGGTGGAGGGGGTGTGGAGGAGGTGTGGAAGGGGTGTGGAG
>WURS02075422.1:0-10324 GCA_011762765.2 Rhinocypha anisoptera | reverse complement strand
CACCATACCCACTGGGATGTCAAAAATGTTTAGATCTATACCTACTTGCTTTGGGACCGAGCAAAGACCACCTTGGTGGTGCATCTCGAATTTTAATTAACTGAATTAGCTTGAATTCTGTTGATTAGTGGTCAAGTTGGTGTCGACAAAATCGAATTAGCGTGATAGTGTTGGTGAGCATGGTGGTGGCAAAGTGCTCCAGTGTGGTGAGCCGCCCAGGTCGCTGCCACTAGTGCTCACTAATTGGCAACAACGCACCGAAAGATGGCTGGCTCGCTTACCCGATGGATGGATCGATTAGCCATCGGGCATCTAATCGATGTACAAATTGGCCATCTTGGTAATCTATCATTAGCCGCCCATTAGATGGCAACACTCCCTCCACCAAATCTCTCTCATTGCACTTTCATGGGTTTGTCGCGCCACATCTCTGGGCGATTGGTTCGCGCTGTCTATCTATTCTCGCGGTGGCAAGTCGATCAGATCGATTAACACCGATTAACACTTACGGCATTAGCCCTATCCACCACTAGTGGCCACCGGCACTTGGCCCTACCTGTCCTAGTCCACTGGCCATCATTTATTTTATCTCTGGATGGCACTCAGTGGCGCTAACTAATTCAATTTACAAGCCCAACTCGCGGCCATCAGTTTACCGAATAGATCAGCATCGATGGACGATTGGGATGATTATTCAATTACGGTTTAATTGGTTTTGATATCCAGTTGGTCAATGCTTGTAATCTTCGATGGTGCGTAATTGATCGTTGGATGTGCACGGCAATCAGCGCCTGATGAGCGAGCTCAGTGGCCGCTTGTGTTGTGGTGCTGTCATTGTGTCAGTGCAACTCATTTGCTTGCCCACTAATCAAGTGCCAGTATTCGAGATGAGTGCACTTAGCGGCCCACCGTAGCCGAGATCGCCTAACCACCAAAGAACATGGGGAAGTTCCAAAACAAAGAGGCTATTTGGCACCAGTTGATGACTCATCACTCGACTGCCACTGTGCGTGTCGTAACTGCTTCATCATTGGTTTTTGTTTTTGCATCGATTTTCTTCCTTTCCCATCAAATGGCTCAAGCAATTAATATAATTTCACTTTAGAAAAACTATCATTGCTCACACTAATCGAATTAAGTGTACGTTTTCAGTGGTTAGCAAGGTCACTAGCTCAATGATCGTTCACAATATTAATAGTGTAATGTATTTGACGGTTAGCTGTTTGGCCCAAAAAGATAAATCACGGACATATTCTAATTATATACACTAATAATTCCCAAAAAACCTAATATTTTGGAAAATACATGTGCATGTATATATTAGTAAATGTAAAGATTTTCAATAGGAGACAATGTACACACGTGTAATAATCAAACACAACGGCCAACTTCGGGATAATTGCAAGGTGACTCAGCACTCAGAATTCAACCGGTAGACGGATTACCAGTCGCAACCAGGCACGACTTCGGCAAGACATCCAATTTAAATTTTATCACCTTCTGAAGCTCCTCTGACTAAACGGTTGGCACATTAACGACGTTGTCCTCCACCAGCCAACACTACCAGTGTCCGGATTCAATCCGAGTGCATGCTTATGATTCTAATTAAAAAATAAATTGTCGCACTAATTGGAGGAGAGCGCACTGCAAGTGAGAGAGGGAAGCGTCTGAGAGCATCTGACATGTCACCGGTGCGCCAATGTTTGCTGCGCGGCACATAACCGTGTTGCTTCCACTTGGCTGGCAACCCAACACTCCACACTAACGATCTATATGCTAATTATAAATTTCCTAAATTAGCCTTAATTGTGTACGCTCATAATGATCGCACAGGCACGCCTCTCTCGCCAGTCGATCACTGCCACTGATTGAGACAGTGACATTGAAACTCAAAACTGCCGAGAGGCTTGCTGCCCAATGTTCCTGCCAATCAATCACTTCTTGTAACATTGCCACACAGACACACAAAAACATCAATTGATTATAGATGAACACAATCTAGAGTTTAAGGTTACGTTTGTAGTTGTACTATTGTGCTACGCGCCAGTCAAATTAGTTAGATTCAAATTCATTTGATCTTTGTGAATTATACAGTTGATAAAAGTACTAATGATGGTTTACTTATAATTACAGATTACGACTTGCTAAAAGGAAAGAATCTCTTGGTTGGTGCAGAGAATAGCCTATCGAGTCCAGGCACACCAGGCAGCCAAGGTACTCTGCACTCGCCGCTTAACGGGTCCAACGTACCAGGTGGTGACCTGGGTCCTCCTGGGACCAGTGGCAATAGTGCCGCTGCGGTGGCAGCAGCCTACCACCTCTCAAGCATGTTCCGCAAGCCCAAACGTATTCGAACCGCCTTCTCACCCGGACAACTACTTCGGTTAGAGGAGATCTTCGAGAAGAACCGCTATGTGGTAGGCTGCGAACGCAAACAGTTGGCACGCGATCTCAACCTTTCCGAGACGCAAATCAAAGTATGGTTCCAGAATAGACGAACCAAACACAAGCGCGAGAAACACATAGGAACTGGACAGCAGCAGTCGCGCAGCCACCCTGGTCATCTGTCCACGTCGAGTAGTGGCCACCACTACACACCCAGTGTATCCCATGCCACCTCCACCTCCTCCTCGTCCTCACTACCCTACCTGTCGAGCTCAAATTTCTCTTCGTTGGCACAAGCCTCTGTCAACGCCTACTTTAAGAGTCCCACCAACTCGCCACGCACATTGGTGGCTGGTAACTGACCACCGATTGCAGCTGTCCCAAATCAAAAGTGACTCATTGTGAATGGTGGTGCTGAGTAATGCGCCAATTGAACCAGACTCAATGTCACTTGTCTTGTAAACAGATTTTTTTGCGCTTTTATTTGTACGTAATAAACTGTGCATATGTAAATTGTGGGAGAGCAGTGTGTGTGGAAGTGAGCAATGTGCCACTGCAATCATCTGATCCATTGAGTCCAGTGCGCAGCCAGTGGAAGCAGCCATGCAGCCAAGACGACAAAGTGCAGCGACAGCTTGGCGTGCTTACCACGAGCTGTGTTTCTGACATAATGAGCAGTCCTTCAGCAGGACGATAGTGCCGCCACCGACGCCAACCAGCCAGAGCGGCTAATTGGTGTTGTCTTTCATTAGGCGATTAATTAGCGCCACCGCCGAGGGCAACCTTCATCGAACTGGATCAAGACACGATTTCCCCCTTCAACACTTCATCCAACACGACTCGACCAAGTCCCGGTGACATTTCGGGTCACCGCCTTACGATGAGCACACCGACAAACCAACCAACGTGACAAGCAATTGACAATCTCTAGAACCAAGAAAGGACAAAACAAGTCGGCGGTATAAAATAGGCGAGGCAATTAGAACCAGAGTGCAATCTGTTTAGTCTGCTACTTCTGTCTTGATGTGATCATGTGAGAGTTGCCAAACCATTACTCAAATGTTTACAAATTGAAGCTAAACCATTTTCCACGCTCAAGTCGGCTCAGGCACGTTGAACAAAGTTCGAACACTGCTTCAGCCGAGGTCCAAGCGTTGAGGCACATTACCAATGCACTAGCCAGTGACACATGACCTTTGTGACCCTGCTTAGCTCTAATTGATCATCGAGCATGAAATAGGCAAACATTGGCGCAGTTCAAGAGAAGAGAAATCAGGCACTGCTAATGGGTATTTAACTCTATTTATTGTATAAGCTCTAATGGTATCCAAGAAAGCTAAGGTCTAAGTGAAAGAGCTTACAACACCGGGTAAACGGCAATTGGCGCACTTGCTTACACTTCTCACTGGTAAAGCCACACTATCTAGCAAAAGGTCATACTGCAGGTTGGCTTATCTTGTCTGCTATTGTGCCAATTAGAAGCCAAGTTGGTCATAAAATGAGCTCGGAAAAGCAAGCAGATCAGATTAACAGCAGTTAGACCGCACCGAGACCAACCACCACTATCTGAAGCCGATGCAGCCGGGTAGAGTGAGTCGAGCCGAGATCGGCGCTATAATTTAATTAAGTTGCTAATCAAGTTTAATTAAAGTAGAATACAGTGGATCAATGAGCAGTGGACGAGACGTGGGCCAACGAGGTGAGACTACTACTGGTGTCGGGCCAATCGCTCGGTGGCTGCCCAGCTGCCCACTCTTGTTCGGACCAACGCGCCTTTACCTTTACCTTTCAGCAAGCCCATTAGCATCGGCAACGGTAGCGAGGATTGCAGCAATTGGAGCCACTGAGCTGTGAAATTGCTCAGTGATGGTGCGAAGTGAATGACGACCAGCCACTCAAATCGGGCTCGACAATGCAGCTGGTTAATCTTGTTAAATGATGAAAGCATTCAGTAGCTCTAAACCTTGTTCACCTTTTCACTTTTCAGTAAAGTTATGCAAGAGTGGTGACATGTCCAATTTTCACATCGCCATGCTAATCGATCTAATCATCAAAGCAATTAGTTTGAAGAATCTGACTAATGAGGTAGAAAGGTTCCAAAAAAATGAGATCAAGAAGGTAGTAAATATCAAACACTTTCAAAAAACCCAATCATTTATGAAGCAAACCCGAATAACTCCAAGTTCGTCCCAGTAAAGCTGTTTTTTAATTTTTAACTGCATGCAATGATAGTTGAATAAATTTGCAATGTAAACCAAAGGAAGTTTAATTGAATTAGCAATGTCATTAAGCTGAGCAGTGAGATAAGAGAGCGGCGTGGGTTGCCGCCAAATGTATGGCGAGAAAGTGTATTGCAGCACGCTACTGTAGTGGAAACGATAGCCAGGTGTACACTATTCGTGCGACAAGTGGCCGTGATCTCAGTTGGCCACGATATGTTCCGAGGTGATCATTTGCACCAGTGTGACAGTGGCGGGCCGTGTCAGTGGTCAAAAGAGCACAGCAAACCAGGCAGGTGAGAGCAGCCATGGCCGGCTTCACCCAAGTATCGATCGAGTCTTTATCCGTGGTCGGCATCTGTCACTAAGCGAGCCATCGCATCGCTTCCATTAGGCCGAGAGTGAGCGGCATCAACTTATCGACTCAACTCGGTGTGACCAGCCACTTTTTAGCGGTGTGCACGCTAATTGGCTAGCCTGTGCCCTCTTGCCTCTAGGGGCATCTTGGGTGACTCGAGTAGCGAGCCCAACAATTGTGTCGATTGTGTCCTCTCTAATTCGTAAATGGTGCTTGTCTTTTTGTATAGTTCAACAAACACGAGATACACGTCGATTCAATAAACATCTATAATAAATTTTATTGCTTCTAATAAAAAAAACCCACAAAATTCTTCTAAACTCAAGAAAAACTGTTCATTGATTTAATATAATTTTTTAACCTTAAAAATGACACCCCTTTATTTGACTTTACCACTTACAGATTCTTAAAAAGGTAGTATATTGTAAAAAATAATCATAAATATTAAGCATTAATAAAGAATTATCGAATTAAATTGAACCATTAAGAAATTAAAAATTAAAAATAATAAACAAAAGTTGCTCAGTTGAATCAAAAGAATATTATTTGTACTTAAAATGAACAGTTGAGACACTAAAATAGAAGGATAGAAAAAATCCACAAATGCGCGTAATAGCGTAATCTAGCGTAATCCGACATTCGGCAATTAAATTAATGCCAAGTAAAAATTTAAAAAAATGAGATAGTAGAGTAACAACCTCTACTGGGTGCTCCATTGGACCACTAGTGTCGGGCTCCCCACTGCTGGCCGTGAGAGTGGCTAATGTCTTCACACGTCGGAGAGAGCGTGGTGGTGCGCAGCAATGAATAACTCATTAGCATTTGTATGATTATTATCGACTATCTCGATGTTTGCTTCCATTAGAGCCCAAATTGACCACCTGATGTCGCATACACGTATCAGCGTGCATCGATAGTTGAGATTTGGCTCAGGTTGACACCGTGTAACTCGGCACCGATCGATGTCTCGACAAGCAATCAGTAAACCTCTACTGCTTGATGCATTTGTATCACACGCCAATCTATTGCTGTTCGGGTGTTTGTTGTTCCAAGAGTGGTGCGCGTGCGACTTGTCAAAAGCAATCATGAAAGATAAATCAAGCTCTGGGCGTGCGGTGTGTGTAGCGGTGGAGACGCGCGAACTCGGCAAACACAAGCAATGATGGCTCGCGAATTGGACACCGGCGCGGTGGTATTGCACAAGTACACGCAGTTTTGTTCATATTTGGCTTCGACCGACCGACGCCAACAGTAACCGGGGCGAGTGCGTCTGTTTGCCCCTCACTCGCTTCCAACTCTCGGATTCCTCCATTCCTTCGGCACTAGTGGTGGCATATTGTCAGCAACGTGCTAATTGCCCTCACCGCCGCATCGAGCTCACGCATTAGCATCGCTTCCAACTGTCACAATGCCTAGTCATAGTTCCGATAGTGCACGATGCACTCCACTCGTTCGTCGTCCACTTGGCCACCAAGCGAGTTCTCGGGTTTCCAAAGTGCCACACTAGTCAGACTCTTCTCACTGCAATAGTCAATGCAGCCTGACCGCTCGCAAACTCATTATTTCCCAGTATAATTTGTTGTCTAAATAATTGCAAACATTTTAAATACGAAAAAATTACTTGGCAAACTTAGAGCCAACTCAACTTCATGCTCGAATTATACACAAACGGAAATTATGTGCTATACCTTCATTCATAATTATTTACCATTCATAATAATTAAAAATATTATAATATTGGTTATAATTGTAATCAAGCTCAATCTTGCAAATATTAACTATAAACGGGTTTCTTTTTTCTGCGCTCTAACTAAAGAGCTTAGAGGCGGTTCTGGATCGAGAGATTGAGCGCGATTACCCCACGAGTCAGCGGAGATCGCAGGCATTTGATTCATGGGCCCGACGAGATTGTCGCTTGCCAGTGGTAATCGGTTTAGACAAGCAGCATAAGCCAGTATGGCGGCTTGATTGAGCGCAGACCGAGCAGTGACAGGCACACCACATTGCACTGGTCACTGGCATCACCATCAGACCCGAGTCAAGTGAATTTCGCTGAGTAGAATGACGTGTTGAGAAAGGTGTTGCGCCATGAGGGCACTACTAGGCGACCAACAGACTTTGTGCTAAATCGTACTAACTCCAGACTAACTCGGACTAGGCGCAGACATTGTCCATTGAATTGAGCCACAAATCAAGCGGTAAGATCCTCTATGGTGCTCGTGCCTGATGTGTGCTCTCGATTGGCAGTGTTGCATTAGACTAATTGACCCTTTCTCGTTGTTTGTTTTGGCCTGATTGCGAAAGCAAACAACAGTGCATCTGGATGCGACAGAGAGCCCGAGAGCGAGACTGCAAAATTTTGCTCCGATAAATTGGAATTGGCACTGACTTTGGCTCGCTCTACTAATTGCCGCGGTCTCTGGCACCACGGTGCCACTGTCATCGAGTGCTCCACACTCGATGGCTTGTTTGCATTGTCGCCGAGCAAGCACTCGCCTCATTGCCACCAAGCCCTAATTGAGCCAATTGACTCGATCGAGATAGTTAGCAATGATGAAACTACAATTTGTTATGTCTCGCTAACCAGGCAGCTCCCATCGATGGCGACCACGAAGAAGTGCGGCAACCCGACCGATCAAGCGATCACCACCAGACCAAGCAACAGGCCACAGCACCAAGTTGAATTCTTCTGGCAACAAACCGGTCGAAAAGTACTAGCGCGTCAGTGGTTCGAAAACAAGCCTCTAAATGTCACATTTCTAGCATGTTGTCCCTGTCTCCCTTGTGCTCACGAGACTCACTCCCAACCGCTCTAATCTAAATGACTATGCGCGAGCGACATTTTATAACTCAATTTGCACTGCTCGACCTCTGTCCATTGCACGCGCGGCACAGACACACAAACCGGATTGAGTTGCACAGTGATCTAAAACAATTAATTGACACATTACGGGGTTAAGAAGCATACCAAGAAGAAAGAAAAGAAATAATAAGACACGCAGCAGGACAGAGCAAACTAGCGCTCGTGGAAAGCTTGGGTGCTAATGGCATTGTCTAGCACTTGCTTCGCGCGTAAATCAAGGGCGAGCGCGCCTCACTCAAGGACAGTCAAGGCCATGAAGGTCCATCGGTGGCACCGGTGGTACTTAGTGCAAAGCGTGTGAAACACACTTTAGGTGTACTGCATGTTGAGCATCCACCTTCAGACCTTAGTCTACAAGGTGTGCACGAACCCAGTGCCGAGTGGTTAACCCAATCACTTCAAGTCAACTCTAGCACGTTGATTCTATGATTAAACTCAAATCATTACCAAGAGAAAGGGGCTAATTAAAACATTGCTAAGAAAAGTGAATGGCTCGCACTTGATCGAGCGATCTATTCGAGTGCACCAGTGCCGCCACTGGTGATCAAATTAACTTCTTTGACTTTGACGCTCGATCCGATCGCGAGACTAATTGATTTTTGACCCAAGACTGAGTACCTGTGTGACTTGATTAAAAAAAATTTTTAAAGCAACTAATGAGCTTCGATCTAGCATTATTGAGCTCGTTATCACATGTCAACTTAGGACAGGAATGTTACCTATCGTCGATCGGCACTTGGGTCACTCTGAATTAGCCAGTCGAGAAATGAACCTAGTTCATTGAACAAATCCAAAGATGAGTTTGTCGGCACCTAGCGTTAACGGCAAGCGAATGGTAGTTTTAATTTATTAACCACCGGCTCTTTCTCTTGTCCTCAGACGAGACCGCCTGAGCCGGCAAAGTTGATGCCATCCGAGCACTGTATACGATGTCTCAATCAGTGATCGATCGTATGTGACGAGTAGGCCCATCACAGCCATTGGTGTGGTCAGACAGTTTGGCCTAATTGACTTAGTCTGTATTCACATGGTCGCGATAACAGAGAGTGACTCGCACTGCAATGGCGCTCACCAGACCATCTCAATATGACATTATTTTATTAGCAATAGGCCTCGTCGCATGCTCTTCTTTGCAGTGCTCGTTGCCGTCGATATTTTAATTAGCTTCTAATGATATACAGGCACTTTTGTGTCGTCCCGATAGACATGGCGCGCGGAGAGGACCGACCAAGCGCGCCCGGTCCACCGATCGGCCGCACCGATAGCGCAACCACTTGCACACCTAACCGATGCTCGTGTCGCGAGTTCACCGTATTTACATTTTCCAATTACATTCTAACTGATCATCGATAAGCAGACAACACAAAACGCGCCAAGCACAATGTCTCTCACCGCATATATATATTTGTCTGTGTGTGTGAGTGATAAATAAATTCGCATAGACATTTCGAGACTAGTTTTTAGTCATAAGCAGCACAGGAATTGCAACCTGGACCGTGTAAATGACTTGCACTAGACTTTAAAACTTCTTTATTAGCTAATAAAACCACCAAATCTGACCTAATAAAAAGTAGCATAAAATAGAATGAGTAGATAATAATGCAATATTAAAAAATCCTACTAAACAAGACTAGGCAGAATATGTAAATAGAGAAGACAAAATATTAGCTATTGTTGTAGATGACAACAATATTCTGTTGCATAAAGCCAACGCCCCTAACGTCTTGTAAGACCGCTTATCGCAAGAATATATATAAATATGTATATAAATTAACAGACGGACCAGGTAACAAGTAATAAATCTTGCCTTTTCCTAGTTAAAAGCTTGAATTTTGGTTGTAAACAGTTTATATTCAAACAAGTTCAAATGCTTGTTCAAAGTTATTTATAGTGACTGAGATTGAGTATAACAAGTAAAATAATTCAAAATAACAATTTTATACAATCCGTTAGGTATAACACAATCAGATTGTGTTATACAATTATTATTAAAAGAAACTCACCATAATAAGATGACTAAATTCACAATGATACTAATATCTTTGAATTGTAGTAATTTTGATGCGTTAGTCTGCTGTTTCAAATAAACAATAATTTTCTCTATAATCTCGATTATCGCGATGACCTCTTATGAGATTGTTGATGACTCAATGATGAGTCATCTATGATGAGCACTATTAACAGTAGCACTATCAAGCCTATTACCATTGGTAAGGAAAACTTGTTTTTTTGATTGCATGACAAAATTACAATATAGATTTGCACAATTTCTTTTGTAAATAAACTTTAATATGTATAGAATCTTTTAAAATCAAAAATAACTTCAAAAATTAGTTCCCGATAATTTAATCTGGATAAGAATTTTTCAATGTATGCATAGGTTTGTAATTTTTTATTATTATCATGTTTGTACATTTTTTAATTTTTGACCATTTAATATAAATTTTGATAGTATTATTTATTGCATATAATTTTTTCGTTCAAATAATAACACGCATT
>WURS02075411.1:0-10325 GCA_011762765.2 Rhinocypha anisoptera | reverse complement strand
AGGCTCATTTCATTCTATATTTTTGTCGTGCATTTTACTACTATATTTTAGTGAAGGCAGTTCATTTTAGACCGTTGCTGTTGGGTTTTAGGACAAGTAATTCGCCTACAAAGAGGTCGATATCGTTGGCCTGACCGCCAAGCACTTTGGAGAATGTTTCTGTAAGAATGTTTCTGCAAACCAAATGATAGTCACAATTTCTACAGAATAAGGTCTAATATACAAAGTACTTTGAATAATATGAAGCTTTCACTAGGTTCTTCATTACATCCGACCAAAAAATTAACATTTTGATTCGTTTGTACCAATAGTTGCACTGAACATGACTGTATAAAGTTAATGCATTTGGCATTTAATTATTTA
The DNA here is from genome assembly GCA_011762765.2 of Rhinocypha anisoptera. Lineage (NCBI taxonomy): Eukaryota > Metazoa > Arthropoda > Insecta > Odonata > Chlorocyphidae > Rhinocypha > Rhinocypha anisoptera. The sequence continues at coordinate 9,962 of WURS02075411.1, read as the reverse complement.
CGGAACGACTCCTGCTTTTCTTTGGAGCATATTAATATTTTTCTTTAATTGTTTTAATGTAGGTTCAATAGACTTACTAAGTCAAATTAATCGTTTCTCTTGGTTATTTGACAGCATTCAATCAGGATACCCATGATAATATTTATTTTTGTGTGCATTCTTTTCCATTATTCCACATGTTCATTTCATTTATAATCGTTTGGAAATTTTTTCCAATATATTTACTTGTTCTAATTACCGGAGAATTTTCTTCGTATACTTTATAATTATAATTGATATTAGTTGTGTTCATTAATTTTTTAAGGTCATTATCAAACATCCACTTTTCAACGTGATTTATATTATCTTATATAACAATCCGTTTCATCATTAATGACTTTATATATTAAGCATTCATCCGTAACATCTTTACGTTAGAATTCACTAAATGTTATTCACTTATATAAATTTATAAAAGCAACAAACACTTTGAGTATTTGTATTCTACACGCTAAAATAATTCGTTTATCTATTCGTTTTATTCAGATCCAGCCTTATTTTCCTAAACACATCAACCATTCTTAATGACTTACTAGATAAAATAATTTTTTAAAATCTAAGGAAAAAGTATTCACTTGCTTTTTATGGCTATTAGGATCGACTAGGCTCTAGCATCATGCAAATATTTGGGTATATCAGGAGTAAACTTCAATCAAGGCCTTATCCAATGTACTGTTCCAACACAAACTGTTCTTATGGAATCCGTTACAATCCTTTCAAAAATTTTAAAGATATATTACTTGGTCTTCTCAGTCTATAATACTCAACCGCAATCCAGCTTTAACCCTTATAAACTGGCACTACTTATGATTTTCGTTAATAAACTAGGATATGCTAGGTCCTTCTTATAAATTACCACATGAAAGCGCGATATCAGATGTGGTACAGTTAATATTTTCCCCACCCTTAACGTTTTTCTCGTATGCTATCTATTCCATGTCATTTATTACTTGTCAGTTTTCTTAGTTTTTTTAGATATCTATGACACACAAGACAAAAAAATATACTTATGCATCACTTGGATAGTCATTTTCTCGTGATCTTGACTTTTTTCTGTCACAATGTAGATCAGGTTTAAGGTATATCTTAGTGAAAATCATGGTGAATATATTACCTATGTCTGCATTGTCCTTAACCAGTCTTCCACTATGTATTGCTTAGACCACTTCTCCTACTACCTACTTTTTTGACGTAACTGTAAAAGTTATTGAAGTTTGATACAAGACCTTTCGTTAACACATTATAGGCTTTCATTTTTTACTGTCAATTAATTAAAAGTTTACTTTTAAATCAAATCAAATTTAATCCTTGATTATTTATAAATATGGCATACGTTCAATTTTCTTTTTAATTTCCTATCCTTGTTTTCCAAACACCAAGGTCAAGGTTCCTTTTGGTTTCTCAATTGGAACATGAATTTTAACTCCTTTCTAGAGTACTTCTTCGAAATTTTTTGACTCATGATTAATATCGTATTTGATACTTCTTTTTCCCCTTAATTGACTCGTTTTTAGATATGGTTGGATATAATTTTTGCCTTCTCGATATGACAGATTATTTGAGAACCATTTTTCTTTTATTTGGTAGGATGAATGTAAGTTTTGAATTTTCAGTGGAATGATAAGCAAACCGTATGTCATGGCTATTATACATATTATAAGGCATAATAAAGTAAATCTGTTATAAAATGCTGTAGCTTGACTCAATGGACTGGGATATAAGATGCGTTATATGGTTTGTTAACTGGGTGTTAACTGGGGATCTGAACTAGATTTAAATTATCTTCCACTGACGTAATGATTAGAATGAACGTTCCTCCAATTTATGCAGCTCATGAACTATGATTCATTGGGCTTTCATTTCATTTATTTTACGATGTAATAATACTTTGTTCTCCTAAATTTTTTGCAGGTAAATCATCCTCTCAAGTGTTTGTGGACCATTCCCCTTTGCACAGCTGGCTGCCCATGCACTCATGCGGGACGCACTTCAGACCATTGAACCGAAAATGAAAGGGTAGCGTGTAATAAATGAAGAAGTTGGTGCCTTGTAAGAGTTATTAATTTTAAAATTTCAGATTAATTTTTTCGCAAGCAATAACGTACTCATACTTTGTAAGGCTTTATTGATTTATAATCCGTCACATTATTGAATTTTCAGGATTAATTTGGTGTATTTTTTAATCTTTATTTTAATATATTCCTTCAATGGGACAGCTTTGAATTTTATACTGATATATTACGAAATTAAAATCGAGACTATATTGGTTATAAATAATGCTGGATACTCGCTATTTTTAATAGTAAACCCTTAGATTCGCGTTTATTAATTTATGATCGATTAAGACCAAATAATAAGTCGAAGGGAAGATTCACGCAGATACTTATGGTCGTGCTTACGTCTTCAGGTGCTTAATAAGCTTTAACTGAAATCAGAAATTACAGCACTATAATTAAAAATAGCTTTTTTAGATCTATGCCTTGTATAATTTTGCCTACGGATTACATATATACAAATTTTCGAATGGTTATATTCCAAACAGATAATATGTTTAATGCAAAAACACTGTGAGTATATATATCAGGCGTATATCGCTTTAAAACAGACTAGGTTAATATATAATATTCTATATTGCTGTAATGAATGCATGTAAATAACATCGGTATATCGGTATATTGTACAAACTTTCTATCCTAGGACAAGGTATGTAAGGATAGAAGTGCTATGTGGCGAATTGTGTTTCACCGAGCTAATTTTTGCCTCATTGGAACGAAAAATCTTGAAATACATATCAACTATCTTCATGATAAGCCTAAATATCCATTGAACCATATCTGAGCTTGTGATCCGCTTGCAAACGTCTCATATATTGACTTAAAACTACCCCGTCAGTGCAAAGGATCAAGTTTTTACTTTCCATTAAGTTTAACCGCCATCCGTGTAGTTCAAGCCCCTTTAATGTTGCCTCGCGTAAGGTGGCAGTTCTCGAATATGTGAGGAGGAGAGGGAGAGGGAAGCTCTGGGACGAGGGGATGGAAGTTAGCGAAGCTCGCGTGCTCCGCTCGTGTCCTATCGCAATTCCACGTTCCCAATGCGCTCGTCTTCTTCACCGCGGCGCTCCCCTCCCCCTCTCACTCCAATGCGCCCAACCCCATTCCTAAACGCTCTCCCGATGTCACCGCACGTCCTTCCGAACCCCTTCACCCATCCCCGTCGGGGTGCGGGCGAGGGAGGAAGATGGGAGACGGGGAATCCTTCGGAGGCAGTTCTCGCGGTGTGAAATATGTTCGCTGATGGAATATGGGTGACTTATTTATTGTGTATTTATGCATTAAAAGGCGTCATGGAAGGTGGTGTATGACGTTCTGAATTTATCATTGACCCTTCCATTTTATTTTGAATTTTTATCCCATGGTTTTGCAAGTTTGCCTCAAGATATGAGTATAGACTTAAACTGGAGATATAGGTATAAGTTATACCCCGAGTGTAATTGTATCCGTGATCAATGAGTGGTGTTTTACGTTACCTGTAGAAATATTTCTAAGTTTCGTCCACTAGACGTGAGTGCTAAGCTGTATATACCCTTACGAAATTCGCATGATAAATGCCTAAAATGTATGAATTAGTATCTTTCTTTTTGTAAAATATGAGGTGCATTAAAGTTGTAAGGTGTCCAATTTTTTTTATCCGGACGGAAAACAGATATAAACATGCGGATTACTTTAAAATGAGCGGACACTCTTTGTCAATGCGTGACAGAGATGGCAGGACTGTACGACAGACAGAACCTCTATCGGCATCCGCGAGAGTGATAACTGCTTTCGATACTTAAAATGGCGACGTTTTCGTTACTTGGCCAGCGTGTAATCATTCGTGGTGTGACACCGATTGAAATTCATCGCCAGTTGAAGGAGACATGTGGTGATGAAGTCTTGGATGTGTCGAAAGTGCGTTCAAGGGTGCGACAGTTTAAAGAAGGCAGAACATCCTGTGGCAACGAACCAAAACAATCTCAACGAACAAAAACAATCTCGGCCTAGCACACCGACAGCGTCACATCGACTTTCCAGTGGTCGAAACAGACTCCTAAATAAGCCTTCACCGCGACCATAGAATCATGGCGCCGGCGTTGCGAAAAGTGTGTACGGCTGTAGGGATATTACGTCGAGAAGTAACATAAGTTTCACAGTTTTTAAGGTGAATAATTAGTAATAAAAAATCGGAGGCATTATAATGAGAGAGTAACACTTTTACTAGCCTCTGTTTGCTATGTTTTTTGATCTATTAGTTCTCCCCCAAATTTTAACATTCTTTTTTTTTAGATTTTTCATTCTGCAAACTTCAGCGACCGTCATAGCCTCATATAAGTAGTAACCGTTATTTGATAATATTTTTTTATTACCTACGCTTCCATAATTCCCAGTTAATATTCAAGCTCATGCATCAATCACAGATCAGTAATTCGGGGCCGCTTCCACCTTGGAGATTATAAAAAACCAAAGTTGGAATATCATACTGTTTTAATTTTATGGTCGTTGGAAATTTAATATCCATTTGATGTTGTTCTTATTATCTCTGTAAATATATGTTGCAATTGAAGAAATACTTTAGCATTAATGAAGTATAAGTTTTATATTATTCTTTCTTTTCCTGTTCAAAGGATTTACAATATAAATTACTTCTTTTTCAAGACCTTTTTACGTCGAGGATGTACAAAGAAACCGCATAACTTTTACTAAACAGGGAAAAAGTAAGATGAAAATTTACTTATTATTAATTATTAGTAAATATTTTTAGGCATATAACTTATTTCACTATACGCATTGTATGGCCGTTTTATGATTTCATGGCACTAACCTTTATCAAATACATATGGACACTCTCCCAGAATATATAATATAAAATATTCACACATTTACATTACCTTTACCATTGTAAATGACGATACAATGTTGATTTTCATCCTCCATTGCTTAAGACATTATTAAAATTGAACGTTGAAGAAATAAACTCTCAGGAAACATTTCTGTGGAAATAAATAGAATTATTAATCCCTTTGTAAAATTATTTACTTTGTTTGCTTGGTAAATCGCCGTAAAGTATGTAGAATATTGAAATTATGTAGAATATTCGTAATATAAAACCCAATTTAAATATTTTATTATTATTCATAAATTTTGAAATAGTATGTAAAATCTATACAATCGATAATTAATTGGTAATATGTTATAAAATATAGATTTCTGTGTGTTATAATCATCAATTAAAGGGAAATAACATACACACATAAGCATTAGGATCTGATGAGAGAGAAATCATACAAGGGAATCCTATAACCCTTTGGATTTTCTCATTTCCACTGCTGGTAATAAGGCAGGGATCAAATGCTGTAATTGCTATCGTTATCACACAAACCAATATTTGAATCGGAGCTGTTCCATTACATGCCGTCGCTAAATTGAGGAGCAAAATTTTTCACTTTTGTAGCATTAAGACGTTTTTATCACAGTAACCATTTGAAGTTTACCCTAACACTGAAAATGTTTATGCGTAGATATTAATAAATTAACTTACATTCCCTTTAAAGACTCGCACGTCATCATGTGGAATTAGGACACCACTATTTTTCACGTAATTAGTTTTAAATTTCTCTCTTGAAACATAAAAAGAGGGGAAGAATTATCATTGAACAAATATCCTTTGACAGTTTCAAGAATATTTTATTGGCATAAAAACATTTACGTGCAGGAAGATAACCTTCAATATTTCTCCATATATCCTTTCCAATGTATCCGTTTCTGAATTTGCCTCATATATATATAGCCTTTTCAATCTATCATCTGCTCCACACATCCATCGCTGGAGCTCAAATTTTCCTGCCTCAAAATAACCCATCTCCTCCTTTACGCATCGATTTCCCTTTTTATACCAAGCTTCCATGGGTGGTCTGATAGAATTTAGCTCTTCATATGGAGTTGATTGAGATTTGAGTTCCATCGAACCATCAGTTTTTGAACTGAACCTTATCTCCTTCACACGCTGAAAAGGATTAACTACAAGCGGTGATAGAAAGAATTCGTAAATTTCAGTAGAAAGTTTCCAACGTGAACATTTTATGCAAGAGGTGATCAGAGGAAAATATTTACGCTAGTTCCTTGTGCTGCGTAGCAAGTAAGGAAAATTATTCTGATCTGGAGTATAATTAAATAATATTATCTGATGTTTATTTTGAGGTCATAGAAAAAAAAGATGTTTTTACAAGGTTCCATTCTGCTATCATAAATTTGCCAAAATAATCAGATACAAGGGTATATTCTTGTATTTAAGTTTAGCTTTTACCTCTACTAACGTCAAATATGGATTAATAATGGTGTTTTTCGTAAATTCCTACTTGTATTTAACCTGTTTCATACTTAACATTCGGAATACGTTCCGATTGTGATACCTGTTTCATTCTTTACAATCGAATTACTTTACAATCGGAATATATATTTTTCATTTTTCACGTAGCTAAATATATGATATTATTCGCCAAAATATACATATTTCTTCAAATTTAATGGCCTATAGTTGTTTTCATAGTCAATTGTAATAATTGATTTTATATTCTTACAACCTTTCAGTACGTGAAATGTTGATTTTTAAATTTATTAAATGGCTGTTTATAATTATCATACATTCTACAACTCATTCACCACCCGTTTATAAAATTTCAATTCTATTGACATCTTTCCCACGTGTCCCATGGCTCGATAAATGCATTCTCTCACAGAGCATGGTGTGGAGTTAAAATTTAACATGATATACTGTTTAAACATATGCTAAACTTATTAGCAAAATTAAAAATAATTGTCCACGCTCACGTCTTCCCACGAAGGATAGGTGACCCCCGAACGGTTCTAAATGTCAGAAGCCAGCACCCGATCTTCATCCTGCTTCTCCTATAGGCGTGATCACCCCCATCCCACACTCTCCGTACCCTCATACCTCTCGTCCAATCCCGCCCACTATCTCGCCTGTTCTGGTTTCACGCCACGGCTTGTCTCACCGATTTGCATATAAAATTAGTCCGATCCTCTTCCCGTTGACTGGTTAGCAGAGAGAAATATAATGCGATCCACTTGCCTTGGGCGTTGACGGCATTCCTAATCCCAGTCCGAATTCCTCTTGGGCTCTCGCACGGAATGGATTCTTTTTGATGCCATTTTCGACTGCGCCATTTCACCAGTCGCGTTCGCCCTAATTGAAAGAGAGGGAGAGAGAAGAATAGTTAGGTACGACGTCATCCAAACCCCTTTCGTCTCACCCGAACCCCACCCACCGCATGTATCTGGGTGACCCCTCCCGACTCCCGTTATCTCCGGACCCATGAACCAATTTTTCAGTCTTAATGAATGCCACGGACTTCAGTGTACGTGGATCGTAATATTTGATCCGATACCCATCAACTCACTTTGAATGTTTAATATAGGCCCAGGATGATATCTGAGTGGACCGTGCATAGTATTTTTTTATTTACTTAGCATTTTTGTCCATTATAAATTAATACATTTATACACATAAATATATAAAGATAAAATAGATATATCCATAATATTATATATGGCAATTTAATCAAAACTGCTTGATTAATAAATAAACTAGAAAACTCTGTTTTTTTCAGATTTTCCATCTTGTTCACTTTTTTCACAAATATCATGGAATTCAGTGTAGCGGACGGGTAATCCGAGTAGTTAGTGCTCTTGCAAGCTAACGCAAACGTCGCCGGTTCGAATTCCGCTCAGGGTATTAATTTTTGACCTTTGGGTGGGCAATTTTCCTGACTTTTTATTTCAGTAAGGACATATGGTCATAATGATGTGTGCCAAAAAAAAGTTTGCAAAAATATTCCAGAGTATTGGAAAATACGCTTGAGAACAATTAAGAAGATCAAGTAATTAGTTTTCAGAAAGATATAAGGTTTATATTTAAGGATTATCATTATCCGGTGAAAAACGTAAACTGAATGTCTACTAAATTTCTTTCTCCCTATGACACATAAATAATACAATATAATAAACAATATTATGCAAACCTAATAAAATGAAATGTAGGTTGGCGCGATTCAATATCATCGACGATCATTGAAGACTAACCTCGTTGGAATATTTACATGCACATGAAAGTGAAAGTGAAAAATATGACGCAAGTGAAAAATACAGTTGATATTTTTTCTTATCAGACGTAGTATATTTTATCGCAATATTTAATCGAGAAGCTCCTTCCAGTGCCTATGAGTGAGTAATTAACATTCCTTCAATTGAAGAAAACATTTCACGTGGTAACGTCATTCGAATTTCGAACTCATCATTTCTCGACATCATGCTTATATCCTTTGACTATTTGACTGATTCTCATATCCTTTGGTTATTTTTGCCTCGCATATCACCAAGTGCGCCGATCTTTTTTCACGTGGGACACATAACTCGTGAAGCTGCATGCGGATACCCATTCCGTCAATTTAATTTTCCCCACCGCTCGTAATATTTGCTCACCACCTTCCAACGTGTTTGCAGTTTTGCTAACGTGACTTGTGGGAGGAATTGACCGAGCAGCAGTGGCCTGCTTCACTCATGGGCCGAAGCTCCTGATCGTACGCGGCTCGCAACCGACCAGCCCCGTGTGCTGAATATCCCAGCATGAAGTGGACGGCTGCAGGGGCTCTTTTGTTAATGCGTCACTGAGGCCGCTAACACGCGCTCCAACGCGTATCAAGGGAATATATTACTAAACTGCCGTGAGAGCTCTGCACTATTTGCACCAAACACTCAGGTGCGACATTGGCCGATGTTTTCAATCGAGAAACCCTAAGGCACATATTCTGTTAGTTCTATCGTAAAAATCATTTTGGATGAAAAAGTAGTAGGGAAATATTATACACCGAATTTTTGATTTAATCGAACAGAGTAATTTCCATTCAATTGATGCAGAAGTGAAATTCTAATATGAGAATAAAAACAAACAAATATAGCGAGTACATCTTCAAATGCTTTCTCTTTCCTAAATAACTAAAAAATTTAATTTTACACATGGATGTTTTAGATAGCCAATTTTTAAACATGGATTAAAAGTTGACAAGGAGTAATTATGTGACTATAATTTTACTTCAGTAGCTTATTGACTGATGGTAGTCAACACTATTTCAGTATTTTCAATGTTTTTATTTAGGGCGTCGACGTCTACGGCCATTGGAAAATTCGAAAATCGAAGGTCGACATCATCATTGGAGGAGAACTAGAACACTAGACCTCTGGGTTAACTAGGTAGTGTGCCCTCCCTCCTGCTGACAATGCCACCATTATAAAAAAAGGCTTACACTTCCAAACTTTTGGAATTGATATATTTTAATGAAAGACGTATCAAATGGGCATGGCTGTCTTCTTAATGTATAACGACGAGGATGAGATAAATAGTACTGTTTTAATATATCTTGACATTGAAAATACCTACCTCCCTTTACTCAGTTCATTTTTTCTTCAGTAAAACCACCGTATTTAGCTGTTCCAATAACCTGCAACCAGCGTAATTAGATAAACCAAAAAATTCAATAAGCGGAATGGCTACGAAGTAGAATAATCACTGAAAAGCGATCAAAAATGCAAAAAAAAATAAAACTTTCGAAAGATCAAAATCCTGTTAAGGGAGAACATATAATCCGTCCGCCACTGCGGTGATTCCGTAATGGATTTAGTGCCACTTTCAAGCGAATGAGCAAATAAAATCTCTCCGGAATCAATATGGGCTTTCCAAGTCCGCCCATGCAAGTGAAATGGATTTATTTTAATGGCCGATTTTACTTCGCGATTTTTAGTTGCCGTCGGAACGGCTGTTTGCACCACCGCCGCGGGCGTCCCTCCCGGAACAGACGGAGGCCGCACGCTCAA
>WURS02075400.1:0-10325 GCA_011762765.2 Rhinocypha anisoptera | reverse complement strand
ATGTATATATATATAATATATATATATATATATATTTAGTCTTAACTGTTTATCAAATCCCCTTGAAAGTAATCCCACGATGGTATTAATCGTTTATAGTAAACGTACATTCTTGTAAGTGAACCAATGGTGGAATATCTAATTAGATATCGCATTAGGATTGCCTTTGCTTTGATTGCAACGACTTTGTCTTTATCTCATCGATTATTGAAGATGTCTTTTTAAGTTTAGGTAATAAGGGTTATTCACTTGAATCATGTCTGGGGAACAGGGTGGTTGCAGCATCGTGGAGACGTTACATTTAACAAAACACCGGTGGATAAGTTGAGCGGAAGGAAACATACAATAATATAGAGCACTATCCCAGTAAGCTTGCGCAATCAATTTGTGGGTCTCCGCAAGAGATTTGTTCAGTTCCAGACAAGGCTTTATCGCATAACGTTGCTCGAGTTACGATTCCGTCGGGGATTTCGTGACACAGGCAGTAGTGTGTGGAGACAAAGATCCTGAAGCCCCAATTGCTCGGAGCAGACTGGCAAAGGCATCGCTTTGAAGCTGTGATTCCTCCCATCTAGCCCAACAAGTCGGAACGCTCTGCGGCCATTTTAAGAACCGGAACAAAAAAATTGCATCACTTTCCGGACACAACATGTACTTAAAAAGTCAGCTCAGTTGACAATATACAAAACTAAAATTAAATAAAATTTCTTACTTTTATGTAAAATACTTTTTTATTATAGAAATACATTTAAAAAATAATTCATTTTACATGTGATTAATCAGTGCAAAATTCTAGACTAAAATCAAGGGAAGGATGATGTGCCTATAGAAATAATATTGAGAAGTGTTTTGTAGTGTTTAATTGGGGATACCACATATCTTTAATTATTTGTCTTCACGAATACCTTTACGTTTGGAATATATTAAAAGCTGAGCCACTTACTTTCAATATGCTGTGTCCCATTATTTATGCTTAGCACATCTGAAGAAAATATTTTTCTTCAAAAGTCATGTTTCATTATTCCCAGAAACTAGGCAGGAAATCGCTTCATAAAATAAGTGGATCGTATTTTTATCATTGCATCAAATACATATTATTTCGAGTAATTTCATTGCTCTGGTCAAATAACGAAAAAATTACAAGTTTTCATGTTTTGTGTCGGGGTGAAAAGTTTGAAAGACCAATAGCACCCTTGCTGTTAAAGCATGCAATAGCTTATAAGCTCAAACGAGCTGCTGCCAGTTCAGACGATATATTATAGCATGTAAATGGGTTCATTTAAAATATTTTTTTCCCTTCTCTTTATCTCAGAAAGTGAGAGGATATCTCATTTTAGGTTTCCAGCTCTGCTTGAAATCTGATTTGCGAGAGAAGCACCGTTGCGCGTAATCCCAGCTAAGGGAAAAAAATTCGCAATTAACCTGGAATCCAGATGTAAAAGTGCACTCGTGCATTTAGACACCATGTAGGAAATATTGTCCCACCTGGGTTTTAGTTCCCCGTTATATTTAACATGGAAATGAAATGTAATTGAACTTTGAAAATGATATATGATTTAAATGGAAATTGTTACATGCAATCGGAGTTCTCGAAAGGAATTTCCTTCTATTATCTTTATAAAATCAAATTCAAATTTATCTTCCCGTCGGCGTTGTATATTTTATCTAAGCTAAAATTGTGCACCAGTGTAAAGCACAAGTATAATGTTCGTACAAATTACAATGGTACAAATTAATCATTGTTACGTGAAACGTTCTGATGTGGACTGCCTCAGTGGTCAAGGATGGCATAAGTACGTAGCGGGATGCATCGATCCTCGGTCAGAAGCCTGTGGTATTTAGTGGAATGCAGGTCATTAACACAAGAATTTGAAATTTAACTCGAGAAAGGCAGCTGCTATTTATTACAAATGCATTCGCTTCGCTACGAGAGTACCCTCTCTTCTGCCGAAAATTTCAGCAGATGTATAATTAATCTCTTCTAAGGTTTATTGTAATCTACTAATAGGATTTTTCTATAACCGGTGCGTCGTAAAATTGGTTCATTTATTACCACCTCAATTTTAAGAAAACCCCAGTATTGCGATCAAGATACCAATCCCTTTGGCGGGATTCATAAGCTAAACTTCCTCTCTCCAATCCATTCCCATCCTTATATACCCTTTCTCCCGGTATGAAGAGCCTAATAGCTAAACCAGACTTGAAAAAAACACCTTGAAAAAAATCATCGTAATCTGATGGCAGTGATTGCAGTGGTTTTTAAAATTTGCACATAAAACTTTAACACATTCCATTTAGAAAAGTGGGTTATTTATTTCTTGGGGCTCCCAAATCAATAAAACATAAAATGATAATGCCTAAATTTCGTGTCTATCAGGATTTGGATATCTTCCAGGAGGAAATATATCAATAATCTCTTATTAACAACAAAGTGTTCAACACTAAGGTCAACAACGGGTGAAAATTTTCTGATAATGATATTGGGAGGTATTTCCTTTCCCCGTGCCGTCTGGGGTCCAGGAAGATCCGAGAGCCAGAAAATTACAGATTTGGTTAGCTGGGAGCATGCAGAACCGCAACTGGTCTCCAGGTCGTGTCTCCAGTTAAAAAAGTTAAAGGCGAGTAAAACGGAATTGAACTGAATTACCATTAGTGGGTTACTGTAAAAATACACATATAAAACTTGCTGCTACTACCAGCCACTGTAAAGCTACCACAAATAAATTACATTTCCCATATTTATGAGACTACAAGGAAAAATGGCATATTTGTTTAAATTATAAAAGGTCCCTCAGAAACTATGTTCAATCTCTCACGAAGTACTGCAAAACATTCGCCAATTGCATCGCTGATTTTGCATTTCAATCTTCAGTGCCGTGATTTTATATTCCTCGGCTTCCGACGATGAAGTTAATTCGCCATTTGTTCCGCCAATAATTGAAATGCGCGGGGCGCGCGAGATAACTCTGGGTAAAAAGTCTCATCCTAAATCATTCCGTAATGAATTCATGCCGGAGCACGGGGATCCAATTTTTACGGAGGACTGGTGTGTGTGCGTGTGTTCGTTTGTGTGAGTGTGTGCGTGCACTCTCAAGAGGGGAGATGGATAGAGAGAGAGAGAGAGAGAGAGAGATGGTGCGAGATTAAAAAAAAATGTTTAAGCTCAGGAGGCGAAATCCTATATGAAATGAAATGCACAGGTGCGAGGAGCAAAAAATATACAGCCAATCTAGAATCGAAGCAATCACACGGCTAGAAAAAGCGCGAAATACACTTTTCACGCCCTTTTTTTCCTCTTTCTGTCTCTGCATCTCTCTTTCTGTCTATTTCCGACTCTCTTTCCCACATCTCTCTTCGTCCTGTACCTCCAACTACTGTCCCATTTTCTTTTTTTAACACCGCTTCCATTTTCTCATCTTTTCCCGTACCGTACCGTCTTAATCCGGATTAGGGTGAGAATCGAGGGAGAGAAGGGAGAAATATGGCGACGGGCGTACGATCACTGGTGAGAGATTGATCGACGGAGGTGTGGAGGTAGAAGGCTTCAGGGGTACTAGTGGAGAAACTCCACGCGGCTGGCCTCCTTCAGGATGCTCGCCTCGAGACCAAACCGGACATTGGGAGAAAGATTTCGAGGTATCTAATTAGGAGCATTGAATAGAGTTCGAGGGGACATGTCTTCGTTAGGTACCTACGTATTACTGTGCCTACTAACGGGAGGTTTTATTTGTAAAAATGTTATTCATTAAGTGATACATGCTGCTGTAGTTAATAGAAAAACCCTTCACACGACTGAAAAAAAAACATTCTTGAAATAATAACTTCGTATTACAGTTTATTCGCTAAACTTAAATGGAAGAGCTTGGAGTAACGCAAGTGAAAAAAATAAAGACAAGTGAAGGAGGCCACCAGAAAAAAATTTAATTACTACGTCATTTAAATGATCTGGTAGAATTAAGGATAAATTTCACAGTACTAATAGATTTAGAAAAATGCTTCTCACACATCAGTATAAAAACATGCGTGACTCCTTCCTACTTACCTAAAGCCTCAATTTTCTCCTCTACCTCTCAATTTTTTAGGAAAAATTCTATGAGTTAATGTACAACCCACCTCAATTAGGTTGTAATTGGCTGGTGAAGTAAAACTTCTTGCCCTCTTCTTCCCTTTGTAATTTTTTAAAATGTGTCATGCTACTTCATTATTCATGTATGGCTCTTTTTAAACACCGAGGATTTTACCATGAAAACGAACGAAATGAATAGTGAACAGTATTATACTTAATAGATTTATTTTAAAATGAAAAACCGACATGCCATTCCATTACTCGAGACGTTTTCTAGCATTACAGACTCTGGGCCTCTCTTGGTGGCTGATATGGGGATACTTGCCTCATATCTAGATATGGTGGGTGCTTGAGAAATAAAACAGTTTTTTTAACTGATTAAGCACAATAAAGAAATCCCGGGGGTTATATATGATAATTACTTGTAAGGAAAAAAATTATAACCAGAAGAAGGTAAGTACACCAATGTCAGTTATATCTACACATTTATAAGAAGCCTCATCCCTAAATGAAGATGAATAGTCATATATTTGAGTTATATTCTCATCCGTTTGTTTCTGACCAAATTATTACATGTTACCAACATAGATTTGTTTAAATACTAAGAAAGGATAAACATATTTTTCGATATTTTTTCGCCTAATCTGGGTTGATTAAAAGAGTAACGCTATTTATATAAGTTTTTCTTGAAGAGTGTAGTTTTTTGTGGATTCCTCTCAGTGTATTCATCATTATACTGACGAAAATCTCATTTATGGGTATTCTCATTTACATTCCTCTTGATGTTAATTTCTAAAATTGTCGTAAAAAAGTGAAGGATGAAATCCAGGTATGCTGCTTTACGGTCTCTACCTGGAATCTGCATTAGAATAGCTCTCTTAGCCTTTGTCATAGGTAAGATCTGACTGTTTCATGTTTTTAAAAGGGATTCTGGAATTAATGGGTTCTTATCATCACAATAGGGACTCACTTTCTTGAACACGACCCTATTCTGCATAATGAGATACGAATCCTGGGTCTACCTTTCCCTCGGTAAACAAAATCACCTTTTAAATCTGTAGAATTAGCGTGTAAAGGAGATGGGAAAGAGATGAAAGTAATGATTCTTTTCAAAGATACATCTAAGGGACTCCGATCTTTAACTAAATGTAGTCCAAAGGTGGGAAGACCAAGAGAACCTCACCTTCTTCTAACGCTTTTTACCAATGGTTGTCATTTTTTACATTAGTTAAATTCAATTATGCATTCATTCCTGCCGTCGGTTAACCTCTTCATTTCCACTTTATCATTCACTTTTTCTTTGTCATTATCTGCTCCTCATATACCTTCCTCAGTTTTTTCTTCCCTTGTGTATAACTTATCCTCAGTGATCGCATTCATCATACCCTCCTAAGTCCAAATATGAACAAAAGATTACATATTCGTTATACAGTTTTTTTTACGGATTTCATTCTTTGGCGATTCTTGCTATATCGTATCCGTTGATCTGTCCATCCGAATTAAAGTATTCTCCTGCGGCATTATATTGTAACTTTTTCCTATTTTGTTTTTTTTTCGATCTTATAATCGTCCATTCATCACTATTTTAGAGGTAAAATCTCCATGTTCTATGTTTAGATGATTTTTTCTAATATTCAGTCTTTTTTTGCTGACTGTTAGAATATTCTCTCAGTGGTGTTTCTATGGTTTTTATTGTAGCAACTTCTCTTTTCACCCATTCAGCTTCTTAAATAACAAAACGTCTATTTTTCGGAAGTAGTGGAATACGTATTCCTCGTTCTGTCTGGCATGGAACTTTATTAGTTAGAACAATGTAGAAGTTGATTTCTCTTAATCAAATGTAGCTTCCTTTACCGGAAGCTATATTTGGCTCAGTTACTTCCGATGACGGGTAAATTTTAAAAGATATTGATTCAGCCGGACGAGTACCAAAGAATCATCCTCTTACTAGTATGTACATGTTCCTTATTCTAACACGTGAAAATTTGTCATGTATTTATTTCGAGAATAGAATATTCTTCAGTTGACCGCTCGATGGTTCCGCCGTTCAAATCCGAGCCTGGTGCCCTCAGGAGTGAGAACCGTCCTTACCTGGAAACACACAGGTGGTCCACGAAAATAACCAGAGTCTTTGCCACTTGAACACGCGGATTTCCCATGAGTTCCAGGGGGGATCAGCTATCAAAACTTGCCATCGTGCGACCTTTCTAGGATTTCGGACGTCGGAAATCTCCGTGGTTTTACTGCAAAGTGAAGTGTGGAGAGGATTCTTCTCGCGGCCGACGAATTCCGTGGAGTTGAGGACCGTGGAGCAGATGTGGACGTTTTTCTAGGTTCGCGGTGACGTCGTGGGGACGTGAATTGTTCTTGCGCCAGTGAGCCGGGAGTGAAAGCGAGGAGGAGGAGGGGCTGGGTTGCGTGAGAGAAAGGAGGTTGAGGAGCGGTGCGAGTTTGGCAGCGTCGGTCGCGGAAGACTGCTCCCTCCCCCGCGCCCGGGGAACGGTGCCGCGTTAGGAGGAAGGATGGGTGCGGTTGCGAGGGTGACGCGGGGTGGGTGGGAGAGCGGGCTAGTCTGCGTGACAAGAGGAGAGGAGGATGGAGTGAAGGGACAGCAGGCGGGAATGAGATTAAGCGCGGGATTGGAATCCCGGAGTTGGGGGCGCCGCGGAGCTGGGAAGGGGCAGACGGGGGTGTGGGGTTGTAGAAGAGCGGGAGCGGATAAGACGGAGCGGAGCGGGGTGGGGGGAGGGAGTTGGAGCGAGTTGGAACGAGGGGTTCGGGGAACGGAAAAATGAGAAAGTTAATGCGATTAGCGGGTTGGCGATAAGTCATAGAGGGCGAATTATCGGGAATTATGTGAATGGAGCGAAGATGGAAATGTGTGAAAGCGGAAAAGGAGGGATTATTTGTTAATGCCACAAAGGGAAGAAAGAAGGATAAAGAGGGGGGGAGCGGGAGAGAGGAGGGTGGGTGCGTGGGTGGTGTCGGGGGCGGTGTGGAAGGATGAGGCGGTGAAACATTAATGCATGTGAAATTGGATCCGGGAGCTGGAATGGGGGCGAGGGTTTTAGTTCCTCTATAATAGGAGTCTCCCGGAGGATCGTTTTTGGAAATTATGTCCTAGTAGAACGAGAAAAAGTGCACCGCTTAAAACTGTAGTCCTAGGTGGATTACATTCGTCCATATTTCAGAGTGGGAAACAAGAGGTTAACGTCACCCTGAGGTAATTAACATCGTCAAAACCTTGGAAAATGCACGAGCAGAATCTACATCTTGTTTGCTAGCGTCTATGGTCTACGGAGGATCATTGGCACCAGCTTTTGTAATTAGCTGTGAGGCCAAAATTTAGGTTAATTCCGTGAAACACATTATTGGCATTGACTTTCCGATAAATGTTTTCGGAAGTAAATGAATTTATAATACCACTTTGGAAAAAGATGATGCAGCATTGCATGATACACGGAAAAACATAAAACACTTACTTTTCAATTATTTATGCAAAATATTATCAATAATTTGCTCAGATATCCAATTCTCAACTTAAAATTTTTAAAGGAGCGAGCTCAAGTTACAGTTTATCGCAGAAATCCATGCTTTATTATATTACTAAAACTTTTACGAACGCAACACGTTAAAATTGGCTAACGTGACCCGAGTTTCAACGTGTACAAAGACATCATCAGACCTGCTGAAATGGAATACATATATAAAATCACTGTATTTGATGAAGTAACTGCTGAGTGTGTCAGTCTTCATAATATGGTATGATTATGTGTCCATCCGAAAGTTTTAATTTCCAAATGGTGATTTTTACAAACTTCTAAACAAATATTTATATTCAATAAATAATAATTATCACGTATTCGCTTAACGCGAATGTCACAAGGAAAACTGCCTTGTTACCAGAACGAATATATTCAACAACATCAAGCGACAGTACCTAGTGGCTATGTCCTACGGGTCGCTATTCAGAAAATTAACCTTCGAGGACCCATCTCATCATTCAGCAAGAGCACCTCGATTAGTTCTGGGACGCTGAGAAATTGGGGGTGGGACCTCAGTGGGGTAGGGGGTAAATGTGGTATATTGGATGAAGAGCAAAGACGCTATTAGATATTTACTATAACCCAAACTAGTGAACGGCTCGATGGGCCACGGGGCCATGTGATAAAGAGAGTGATAAACCTTGCATATGATACTTTAATTCACCTCTCACTCTCGTTTCTTAAGTAGTATAAATTTGCTTTGAATATAGGTAAGCTAAATATTTCTATATGGCAATAAACCCGTGAAAAGGTTTTTAAAAATTGTAATCAAAATTGCATTACAAATACGTGTACCTGGATCACGAACACAGAGAGAAGTTTATTTATTCACTGCCGTTTTAGAATTAAGTTTTTAATTGACTTGTATTTTCAGGACTTGATTAAGTCGTCAAGAATTTTAGGGGCTCTTGATGACTACAAAATGGAACTTAGTTTAAATTTGTAACACGATCTTAAAGGACCATTTTTAATCTAACTTCATGCTGATATCCGTTTTTTGATGAGAATTGAAAAATCGCACTTACCAGAGCTTGCCAAAATATTTGTTCCCTGTTATAAATTTTAGTAAAAGATCGAGTAGTCCCTATCCCAAATAATAAAATGTGAATTCTTAATTTTAAAATGGAGTTTCAAGGTGTGAATACATAAATGTACTTTCAAATACATAAAAAAAACCTGTGAATTAAAATAAAAATTAATCCCCGTTTATTTCTTCATAATTCATATTTTTTCAAATAGGAACATTAAGGAAATAAAAGGTCTCAACCAGCAAGTATTTTATTTTTTGAATCGCCATCACACCCGTGTCACTTCTTCCTAGTCATCGGAGGAAGTGTCAAGGTAATGACGATCGCAGATACGTTTCATTTAAATTTAAAAAAAATGTACGGAGCTTGGGGAGCGCATAGCTTAAATAGTGTCTAGAGACGAAGGTGGTGAGGAACAGCGCGTGGAAGAAGTTATTCCGGGTCGCCTTTGTCAGCGGTTCATGGGCAACTAATGCTAGGCGGATCTTTTTTTTTCCATTTGCGTATGGTTTCATCGAGGGAAATTGAGTATTTGGGAGAGCAGCTTGCTTAAAAACACCCAAGGTTAACAACGAGGGAGAATGAGAAAGTTCGGTAGGGTGTGCGCCGAAATGCGATCGAAACGAAAGAATAGAGTGAATTTAATTACGGGTTGATGAGGCGTTGAGAATTCCTGTTGGGAACTAATTGCCAGGTTCCGTCTCATTTTCCCTCTCTCGTATCCCGGAGATTTTCACTTTGTTGTCCCGCGTTATATTACACACATTTCTCGCGAAACGTACGAGGTGGAAGTGGTGCGATTAATTGGGTGGAGGCGACCCAAGGCGGTTATTACACCTCCAGTCCAAGATTTGATGATTTTGTGAGCCAAAAGACGTCCAAAAGTCTCAACCGTTTCCATTTGGAAATTTTACGGTTAACCTCCGTCCTCACGAATTTGTGGCTTTAAAAACCAATTTAATCTTCTCGCACCCGCTTTAAAACTCCGTACTACGAAAAACTCAGCCTGCCTACTTTATGGCGGCCCAAGATGCGAAATTTCCTTCCTCCGCTCTCCCAAAGCTTTTTCATCGAGCACCAGTTTGTGTGCGCGTGGGTTTAGAGTTCGGACTACGTAGAATGCGTAACGCACAGCCTTACTTAAAAAAAAATTAGTGGCATGCCTCGCAGTTTTCCAACGTCCATAAACAGAGCGCGCGGGTGGTCTACTGAGTGAAAGCACACGCCCCCCGGCCGGCGCGAGGGAAGGCAAACAAGCGCTCAAGGAGGGGTTGTTGTGGGAGGAGGCTCGAAAGAAGTGTTATATGCCGATCGCGGGGCGTGCGGACGGGGAGAGCAAGAGGGAGAGATTGAAAGTTGTTGGCGAGAGAGGTGGTGAAGCGGAGTAAGTCCCGGGACGGCGTTTTCGGGGTGCGTTGTGGGGGCGGGAGGGAGGATGGGAAGCGAGCGGATGGTCAGCCGGAGAATAGTTTCCCTGAGTACATAGAAGGGAATGAGGCAAATAGGTTGATGGGGTGGGTGGGGTCGGGGGTGAGAAGTGGGTGGTTTCCGAGGGGGCACGTGCCGGATCCCACCCCGTTTCACCCCGCGCCCTTTCACCCCCCAACCGACCCTACCCCCGCCTCCCCTCACCACCACCACCACCACCACCCAGCCCTCATCCTCATCCTCCTTCCCACCCACGGG